>VMDO01003895.1:60711-134777 GCA_007922755.1 Pedetes capensis
TATGCAACCTCTTGGAATGGTTGGTCATCTACCAATTCTTTCTTGTATAATGACTCTGTGTATTCTTCCCATCTTCTTTTGATGTTTCCTGCATCATTTAATATTTTCCCTGTAGAATCTTTTACTACTGCCACTCGAGGCTTGAATTTTTTCTTCACTTCCTTAAGCTTGAGAAACACAGAGCGTGTTCTTCCCTTTTAGTTTTCTGCCTCCAGCTCCTTGCACATGTCATTATAATATTTGTTTTTGTCTTCTCGAGCTGCCTTCTGAAATCTTCTGTTTAGTTCCTTAACCTCATCATGTCTTCCTTTTGCTTTAGCTGCTGGATGTTCGAGGGCAAGGTCCAGTGTCTCTTTTGACATGTAATTTGGTCTTTTCTTTTTTTCTTGTCTTTTAAAGAACTTTTTGCTTCCTTCTTGAATGATATCTTTTATGTCATGCCACAACTCTTCTGGTCTCCTATCATTTGTGTCTAATGCATTAAACTTATTTTTGAGGTGGTCTCTGAACTCAGGTGGGATATACTCAAGGTCATCCCGTGGCTCTCGTATACCTGTTCTAATTTTTTTCAGCTTAGTTTGAACTTGCATATGAGAAGTTGATGGTCTGATCCACAGTCAGCACCTGGTCTTGTATTGACATTTTGTACAGAACCTTTCCATCATCTCTTTCCACATATGTAGTCAATTTGATTCCTGTACATTCCATCTGGTGAAGTCCACGTGTATAGTCTCCGTTTATGATGTTGAAAAAATGTATTTGCATGAAAAGGTCATTGGTCTGACAAAATTCTATCATGCTATCTCCAGCTTTGTTTCTGTCACCAAGACCAAATTTTACAACTATTGAGCCTTCTTCTTTGTTTCCAACCTTTGCATTCCAGTCACCAGTGATTATCAGTATGTCTTGATTGCATGTTTAATCTATTTCAGATTGCAGAAGCTGATAAAAGTCTTGCCTTTCTTCATTTGTGGCCTTAGTGGTGGGTGCATAAATTTGAATAATAGTCATATTAACTGGCCTTCCTTGTAGGCATATGGATATTATTCTATCACTGACAACATTGTATTTCATGACAGATCTTGAAATGTCTTTTTTTATGATGAATGCAACCCATTTCTCTTGAGTTTATCATTCCCAGCATAGTAGTCCATATGATTGTCTGATTCAAAATGGCCTATGCCGGTGCCTTTTAGCCCACTGATGCCTAGAATGTCAATGTTTATGTGCTCCATTTCTCTTTGAACAATTTCTAATTTTCCTAGATTCATACTATGTACATTCCATGTTCCAATTATTAATGGATGTTTACAGTTGTTTCTCCTCATTTTGAGTCGTGCCACATCAGCAAGTTGGGCACCCTGGGGCTTTACTCCATTTCCGCCATCACAGTAGACTCTACTTGGAGGAGGCATCTCTTCCCCAGTAGTCTTTTGAGTGCCTTCCAACCTGGGAGCATCATTTTCTGGCACTATATCTGACAGTGTCTCTTTGCTATCCATAGGGTTTTCAATGGCTAGTTGTTTCGGGAGTGGCTTGCCAGGTCCTACTCCCTAGTCTGTCTTAGACTGGAAGCTCAGCTGAATACCTGTCCACCATGGGTAACCTTGCTCACGTCCAAGGTTATGGTGGCAGAGCTCTCAGCCTCATTCGCAACACACAAGCCCCCACAGTGCGGCAAACTGACAGACGTCTGGGGGCCTGGGGTCATTGATGTCCTCAAGTAGGGTCCTCCTCATAATGACCCTATGTCAAACAAATGAAGCACTACATGACACTGTGCCATGCCTGGCGCTATTGCCAGTGTTTCTCTGCTCTTCATAAGGTTTTCAAGGGCTGATTCTTTTTGGGAATGGTCCACCAGGTCCTTCTCTCAAGCTTACAGCAACTGGTGTTCCCAGGCGGTCTCACATCAAAGTACTAATCAGGCTACATTCTGCTTAGCTTCCGAGATCTGATGGGATCCGATGCTATAGCAGTATGGCTGCAGTTGCTTTGTAACATATATCATTTATGCTTGTTGTTGTTGTTAGGTGCCATTGAGTTGGTGTGTGACTCACAGCAAACCTGTGTACAACAGACAAAACACTATTGTCATGCATTTCTGCTATTCACAGGGTTTTTAATGGCTGGTTGTTTTTTGAGAGTGAGTTGCTGGGTCCCTCTCTCAAGCCTACAGCACCTGGTGTTCTCAGGTGGCCTCCCATTCAAGTACTAACCAGGCCTGACCCTGCTTTGCTTCTGAGATCTGACAGGATCAGATGCCACAGTGTTAGGACTGCAGGCTCATCATTTATATTGGAGTATCCAAATAACTGTGAAATAGGTAGTGAAGTTATTATGATATGAATATTGTCATTCCTATTTTAGAGATGAGAAAAGTGAGTCCTAAAATGTACACAGTGAATATGTGAAAGAGCTGAGTCTGGAAATTGGCTCCACTGACTCCACCATCATGGTTTACATCTCACCATATCATGCAGCTATTACCTATGCAAGAAAACACCCATTCTGCATATTTCATTGTTGGACTCCTCTAAATTTGTGTGTGTGTCTGTGTGTGTGTGTGTGTGTGTGTGTGTGTGTGTGTGTGTGTGTGTGTGTTGGGTAAGAAAGAGAAATAATGGATAAGTGAAGGCTGAGTCTGCAGCTAGAAAATGAAAGATCATGAATGTGATAAATCAATTTGGGATTGTGGTATATAAATACCTCATCAGTTGGTCGTCAAATGAGCATCATAGGTCAGTGTCATAACTAGATGCTTCAATCAGATATTCAAGATCATTTCAGTGCTGGTAGTCAGAACAATAATGTTATCAGATTCTAAATGTCAGCATTGTTGCTTTTGGGTCTCCTTTCCCTGTTAGCAATGGATATGAAGTCACAGTGAAGTACACCTGTGGAGAGATCAGTGTACATCCATTCAGCAATCACAGGCGCTGCTCACAGGAATGAGAAGCGAGTTTTTATCTCACATGCCAACTCTAATTGACTGGTAGTGGCTCTTTGGAGAACTGGATTGGATTGAGAAGGAATCAATGGGGCTTTGAGACTTTGTAGAAGTATGCCAGTAATTGATTACCAATGTCTGCCATCAGGACTAGATTATAGTGTCTTAGCGTAGAGATTGGCTTATGTCTGCTACATTTACTGCTATGTCTCAGAACTTAAAAAGGTAGCCTGCTATAAATATTTATTAGAGGAAAGGAAATATGATGAATATCAAATATTAGCCATCTGTGTAGAGATCAGAGCAGAATGAGAAATCCTAGGATGCCCATCAGAGTAGCCTCATTAGGTGCGGAGACCCTAATCATATATTTAGCAAGTTGCTTCTAGACCTCAACTTGGCACTTCCATGCTGAAGAGAGATACCATAGCTAAACATGGTATTGCAAGATACATCAATTGCTAGTCCTCACATAATTCCGGCACTTTCAATGCTGATGCTGTGATTAATTTTCTACTGCTCATTTGACGGGTTCCTGGTTCTTGGTTCTCTCTTTGCTTTTTGGTTTCCTCTGCCTCTCTGGATCGCTAATGTTATACTCCCTCTATTCTCAACTGATTATGTTTTTCTAACTCATAGCTACTCCTCATCACACTGCTAGAAAGAATAAGGGCTGTTTTCTTGAATGAATTTTCATCATGTTCTAGGCATTTTAGTTTATATGTAACAGAGTTGGCCCCTTGGTATCTATGGATTTCTTCATCTTTTGATTCACTCAGCCACCAGCTGAAAACATCCAAAACAGAAATGTCTGCACTAAACATGTACAGTCTGCAGCCATAGCACCCTAGCATCTGATCCCACCTGATCTCGGAAGCTAAGCAGGGTTGACCTGGTTAGTCCTTGGATGGGAAAACACCTAGGAATACCAGATCGTGCAGGCTAGGGAGAAGGACCTGGTAATCCACTCCCAAAACAATCTGCCATTGAAAACTCTGTGAAAAACAGAGAAGTACTGACAATAGTGCCAAGAATGGCACAGAGTTGGAGAGTGTTTCATTCTGTTGTATATAGGGTCACTATGCATTCAACTAGATTCCATGGCACCCAAGAACAACAAATAGGTACTGACATTTTTCCTTGCCATAATTCCCTAAATGATACATTACAACAACTATTTACATGGCATTTACATTGTATTAAGTATTATGAAGGGAGCTGGGATTTAGGTCAGTTGGTAGAGTGCCATTTTTCAGTCTGTTAGGTCCTGGGTTTGATTCCCAGCACCACAAACATAGACAAAAGATGTGGCGATCCACTCCCGAGGCAACCCCAAAACAATCAGCCATTAAAAACCCTGTGAGGGTGGCTATGAGTCAGACATGACTCAATGGCACTTAACAACAACAATAGGTATTATGAACAATCTAGGTATGATTTAAAGTATACAGGAGGCTATATATCGTGAACATATTGTGTGTACAAATATTACACCATTTACCATGCCACTGATATGCCTATAAAAGGGGACATGAGTACCTGAAGATTTTGTTATCTGTAAGGTATCCTGGAATCAGGCTCTTGTGGATTCTAAAGGATGACTTTGTCTCACCTAATCATCACAAGAGCTTAATGGAATAAAGAATTCTTATTTGCTAGTGAGGCATCTGAGGCACTTACAAACTAACTTGCTTAAGATCACACAGTAAATGGCAGAGTTGAGATTGAAATTCAGGACTCATTGGCTTCAAAGCCCATTTGCTTGATTATTGTTGTTGTTGTTTTTAGGTGCCGTCGAGTTGGTATCCGACTCATAGCGACCCTCTGTACAACAGGGGAAACACTATTGTCAGTGCTTCTCTGCTGTTCATAGGGTTTTCAATGGCAGATCGATTTTTGGGAGGGGGTTGCCAGGTCCTTCTCCCAAGCCTACAGCTTCTGGTGTTCCCAGGTGGTCTCCCATCCAGGTACTAACCAGGCCTGACCCTGCTTAGCTTCCAAGATCTGACTGGATCGGATGCCACAGGGCTATGGCTGCAGGCGCTTGATTATTATATGATGCCAATTCTGGGCCCATATGGACTCGCACTGAACTGCTTGCTTTTTACCCACTGGTAGACTCTGACCTTTGAGAAAGTTATGGTTGCCCTTTCAAACCATACAACATGTTTCCTTCATCCTGGTAGGTGGTACATCTATTCAGAACTGACACTTCATCCTACATGCAGAAGCCTGCAGCTCAGTTCACCAGCTCTGGGTGAGTCCCTGGATTTCACACCTGTGCTAGGAAAACAAATACTCTGACAACAGGGACCTGTAACTCCTGGCCTCCTGGACAGGATTCCAGTACTTGTAGCCCCTTCTAACTCCACTCTTTGTCCAAGGACCTCTCAAGTCCCTGCCATTGTGCTTTTCAGCATATCTAATTAGATTGCTGCTTAATTGTTGGCATCATCCTTCAGGAAGCCTGCTAAGGGAATTTTTGTACAATCCTCTTTGGAAATGCATTGTTGTTACTATCAACTTTGATAGTACATTTCTTCTTATATCTAATCTAGATTTCTCTGGAGTCATGTTGGCTCAGTTCTTCATGCCCCTTTGCTATGAAAAGAAAACTACTGATCTTCATCCCTTTTTCACTTTTTAAATAGATGAAGGTCTCATCTTTCTTTCCTTTACTGAATGTAGAATATCCTAATTTTTCTTACTTAATCTCTCCAAGATGTATGTATTAGTTTTCAATGGCCACCATAACAAATGACCACAAATTTAGTGACTTAAAAGGACATAAATTTACTATCTTTGCTATTCTGGAGATGAGAAGTCTGAAATCACTTTAAGCTCAAGTTAGGAAGGTTTATTCTGAAGCTCATGGAAGAATCTGTTTCCTTTCCTTTCTCAGTTTCTTGTGGCTGCTGGAGTTCTTTGGTTTATACGCCCTCCCTCCATCTTCCAGACTGATCATGCCCATTTCTGCTTCTTCCTTCTTCACATCATCATTTTCTTCAACTCTGACTTCTCCAAGACTCTTGTGATCACATCAAGGACATCCAGATAACACAGGAAAATGTCTTTCAATATCTTTAATCACATCAGAACTTTTCCCCCTTATATGGTAATATTTATAGATTCTAAGGGTTAGAATGTGAGCATATTCAGGGAGCCATTTTTTTACCCTGTCACAAATTAACATGTCAAGACTGGAGGAGCCTCTTTTTTGGCAGAATATCTCATAGTTATTCTATTTTGTTAAGAGTATTATCCTCCATTGATTACCCTACTCTTCAGAAAAGTATGCTCCTGCTAAGGTAATGCCTGTGCCTGTAGGCATAGCCCTGTGGCATCCGATCCCATCAGATCTTGGAAGCTAAGCAGGGTCGGGCCTGATTAGTACTTGGGTGGGAGACCACCTGGAAATACCAGGTGCTGTAGGCTTGGGAGAAAGACCCGGAAACCCACTCCCCCCGAAATCAATCCACCATTGAAAACCCTATGAACAGCAGAGAAACACTGACAATAGTGTTTCTCCTGTTGTATGTAGGGCCGCTATGAGTTGGATACTGACTGGATGGCACCTGACAACAACAGCAAGGTAATGCCTAGCTAGTGCAGAACGTTTAGAAAAACAGAGTTAATTAAGAAGACAGAAACCAAAACACATTTAATATTACCACCTATCGGTTACTTTTTGGAGGAAGCCATGCACCAACGAGAAGGAAACTGTATATCACTAATGCTCCATGAAAGTCTTTAGAGGTTGGAATTTTCCTGAATATGTTCTTGATACTTAGATACTACAAAAACTATCTCATCATTTCATTAAGCATGAGGAATGGAAGTCAAAAATAGTAAATGACTTCTTCAAGTTTTCATAATTACCAGGGGAAGAATGTGGGTAGACCCCTAGTTCCCAGTTCAGTTTTCTTCAACAATGCTGACATTTTTCCTTGAAGAGAGTTATTCATTGTTATTTACTTAATCATTCATCCAGTAAATAATATTTAGTACCTCTCCTCTGTAGATAGTTTTGTTCTTGTTTGGGGGTAAGATGAATATCATAATCTCTGTCTTCAAGGAGGTCCAAGTCTAGGAAACAAACGTGTAAACTATGCCATGATAAATACAACAATGGAAGCAATTGCAAGGTGCAGAGACAGCCCCAAAGAAGGTTGATTTTTCCTTGGGTGGTAGAGTAGGCTTTTCTGAGGGTAGACATCTGAGCTGGGCATCCCAGGGCATTCCCAGGAATGGGATGGTAGTTGCAAAAGCATAGATGGATGAAAGCAACATGATTTAGGGAGAATATGTGATGTCTGGTATTAATGGAATGTAAATCCTGAGGGTTGGAGACGAGGTAGTTGGGATAGTAAAGAAGACTGAGGTATCCACAGATTTGTTTGTTTTTTTTACTTTTTTACTTTCTGGCTCTCATAGAATCTTTTTCACAGTCTTTGAGGTTCTTGAGGTACAGTCAGTAATGAAATCCTACCTCTCATCACCACAGTGACTGGTTCAGTGAAAGAAATGGGGCTACGGCAGGATTAGATGAAGTCTCCTTTGAGACTGACATTTGTTCACTGGTTAGAAGACCCTTTCTTGCCATTGCAGCATATGGGCTGGGAAGAGATGGGTCTGGAACCACTGGTTGCCTCCTGCCCTATAGAGAGAATCTATAAAGACCAATAGAGCTGTGAAATGGAGAGACAGCCAAATTGTTTTAATATTACTGGAGCCCCTCAATTCAACTGAATGAATGGCTGAAGATTCAGTTTTGAACTTCATATGATCCTAAGCATTTGTTTTGCTTGTGAGCTTTAGGTTTCCATCAATTGCAAGCTGAAAGTGAAACTTGATGAGGCCAGGAAAATTGATTTTACTCAATAGATGATAGTTAGCCACTGAGAGATTTAAAGAGGAAAACTGAGGAGTCTAATGCATAATGTATTCAGTTTTCCTAGTGAACAAGGTAGTAAGAACATGCTGAGCACAGCACTGAAGGATCAAGGCTGGGAAGAATGTCAGCTATTAGGAATAGTGACCATGCCATGGAAATGGGAACTGCCCAGAGATCGATGATCATTGTGGAACAACCATGTGAAATTAATTTGGCGCTTTTGTAACAAGAAAACTGCTAAAAAAGCCCATTTTGATTGGGGCTTGAGGTGACAATTCTAAATCTACTCCTGAAATAACAAAATGTTCTATTTTATTAAACATTCTCATTTCAAGGTATTTTCATCTTTTATTACTTCATGGAAAGCCTGCAGCTATACCACTGTGGCATCCAATCCCCTCAGATCTCAGAAGCTAAGCAGGGTCAGGCCTGGTTAGTACTTGGACAGGAGACCACCTGGTATTTCCAGGTGCTGTAAGAGTGGGAGAAGGACCTGGCAACCCACTCCCCCCAAACAATCAGGCATTGAAAACCCTATGAATAGCAGAGAAGCACTAACAATCGTATTTCACCTGTTATATGTAGGGTCACTGTGAGTCGGACACTGACTCAATGGCACCTAACAATAGCAGCAAGAATTACTTCATGGTAGCAAAGTGTCATACTTAAGAAGGCTGGGCTTTTAACTCAAATGAACCTGGGTTTCTGACATGGACTTGCCATGTGACCCAGTGCAAACTCCTTATTCCCACTGAACCTCAGTTCTCTAATCTCTAAAATGGGATAAATAATAATAGCTACCTCTGTTGATAAGGATGCATGACACTGAAAAAACTAGCCAAATCAAATTGTCTGAACACTAAAGTCTAGGAGCTAGAGGTAATACTTGATATAGTATCTTCAATCCCCTTTTTACTCACTGTTAATTTCTAGGCTCTACTTCCTTAGCATTGGCTCTCATCTTGAAATTATATATAGAAAGTACCAAAAAAGTATTTACAGATCCTGGGGTGAAAACTTTCCATTTTGATGTCTTAAGAATGCAACCTATGCTTGTTCTGATGTGATAGTAGAAATAGAATCCAGAATGTTCTACTATACATTGCTGCAAAGTTCAACTCAACTTTGAAAAGTAATGCATAGATGTTTGTTGTTAGGTGCTATCAAGTCAGTGTCTGACTCACAGCGACCCTATGGACAACAGGCGAAACAGTATTGTTAGTGCTTCTCTGCTATTCATAAAGTTTCAATGGCTGATTGTTTTTTGGGAGTGGGTTGCCAGGTCCATCTCCCAAGCCTACAGCACCTAGTATTCCCAGGCAGTCTCTAATCCAAGTACTAACCAGGCTGGACCCTGCTTAGCTTCCAAAATCTGACAGGATCAGATGCCACAGTGATATGACTGCAGGCCAACACATAGATTGTTGTTGTTGTTGTTGTTGTTACGTGCTGTCTAGTCAGGTCTGACTCATAGTGACCCTGTACAATGGAAAGAAGCACTCTCAGACTCTGTGCCAGGCACACAATCTTATTTATGTTTAAGCCTGTTGTTGTAGACACTGTGGCAATCCATCTGGTGGAGGGTTTTCCTTTTTTTCATTGACTAGCCACTCTCCCAAACATGGTGTCCTTCTCCAGGGATTGGTCCCTCCTCACTACATGTCCGAAATTCATAAGATGCAGTCTAGCCATCCTTGCTTCCAAGGAGCACTCTGGTTGCACATCTTCTAGGACAGATCTGTTGTTCTTTTGGCATGGATAGTATCTCTTAAAATGTGTATACCCAGTATATCTTCTTTGGTGTCCAAAATGCGTGCCAGCACATGGTGGGACCACATACTTTGTGTTCAAATCCTGTTTGGAATGAGACTATATCTCAGTATTCTGACAAATTCTTGAGTTTTTTTTCTTTCTATGATGTGGAGGGCTTATTGGCTTCCAAACCAGTCACTGTGGTGAGAGGCAGCATCTATATTGACTTTTTAAGCCAGTCAATATCCACTCTCAAGGCAGTGCTGAGGTCAATGCCACAATACCACGTGGGGACAAATGTCAAGGAAACGTGGCTTCTCCTGGGAAATCCAGAGCAGTGTTACCAAGAGAAAGTGAGAAATGAGTACTGGGCTACAAACAGCAGGTGTGTCCAATCATGCGATAGTGAATATAAAGCATGTCGCATACATAGTCCTTGTCCTATGGGAAATACCCAGGTAATATCAGCTTCAGATTTTAGTTGTTTTTCTACCTCTCTTGTACACATATTTCCAAAAATAATATGTGCATGGTGTAGAAAAAGTAGAAAAGCAAGTTAAACAAGTAGATTTATTGCCAGCATTCTGTGGGAAGGAAAAGGGCTGGATGGCCTTTGTGCTGATAGGAAACTGAGACCTTCAGTGGAATGAAGACTTGCAGCATTCATGTGGTAGCAGGATGGGTGCCGGCCCCAGAGCACTGTCTGCTTCCCTTGATTGTGTGGCTGTCACCAGCTGTCCTTCCTCTTCCAGGTGCTTGTGTAGGATGAGACTCAGCTGCCAGGCTGACAGTGATCTGTGTCCCTGGGAGCCCTGGGAAGGGTACTTCAGAGCCTCTGCAAACATGCAGGTTAAGGGTAGTGGCTACATCTAGAAGTGGCGGAAGCTTCCATTTGAGGAAATACTGCCTGCCACTTTGTCCCTGTGTGCACCCTTTCTGCTGTCATTGTCTGCCTCAAACCTGTCATCATGTGGGAAACTGTCAATAAAGGAGCCCACTTCCAGCTGTTCTGTTCTGGGCCCACTTTACAGCAGTTCCCTCCCACTTGCCCCAAATGTCCATTAGAGAGGGAAGGGTCCTCACGGTGAGATTGCTCCCTGTTGGCGGCAAGACACAAAGCAGCCAAATTTATGTCAGAGAGCTGAAATCGGTGATTGCTGACAACAGTAATAATGGTGCCTCGAACATGACCTAGTTTATTGCTCTCTACCTGGTCTGAGCTGATAAATTCTTTTTGAGAGACTGACTGGTCATTTAGACATCTTAAGGGAAAAATGGCAATAGGGCTGTAGTAGGTACAACTTCAGACCGAGCCCCAGGGAGGAGAAAGCACAGGTGTGCTCGTTTACTACCCATTAGCAGTTGCTACCATTTGTTAAGGGACAGGCACCAGGATGTATGTTTTAAATATATCTTCTCTAAAGTTCGTGACAACCAGAAAATAAGTATTTTCCCTATTCCAGCGATTAGAAAACCAGAACTCAGAGAAGGAACCCACCTAAAATCACAAAGCTAGTAAGTGGGAGAAGCCCAGTTCAGACCTGACTCTGATTCCAGAGCTCAGGCTTTTTACATATTAAGCTGCTTCTCATTTACCATATTCAGCAGATGTCTTCTGGTGTCTTTCATGCAAAGGCTTCTGAAACAATTTCCCACATATACTAACCAGTTGTTGTTAGGTGCCATTCAGCCAGTGTCCGACTCATAGCAACCCCACTACAACATGAAAAACACTATTGTTAATTCTTCTCTGCTATTCATAGGGTTTTAATGACTGATTGTTTTTTGGGAGTGGGTTGCCTGGTCCTTCTCCCAAGCCTGCAACATCTAGTGTTTCCAGATGGTCTCCCATCCAAGTACTAACCAAGCCCAACCCTGCTTAGCTTCTGAGATCTGACGGGATCAGATGCCAAAGTGGAACAGCTACAGACTACTAACTAGTAGTGGGCCTAAATTCTCATTTGGATTTGGTTTGAGTGATGGAGGATTCCTATGACAGGTGTCTGGAACTCTGGTGGGATGGTATGTATGCATGCTTGTGTGTGAAACTTAATTGTGCCTAGCATGGTCACAGCCTATGTCTGTAATAATAGTTTATTAATTGTGGTCCTGTGTGTCTGCTGCCAGCCTACTGTAATCCAGAGGCAATATAGTCTAGAAAGTGACTAATGAGAATAATTTCTTTATTGATGGAGCTGTTCTTTGTGGATTTAAAAGGGCCTGTTATAATGACAGTATCTCATTTTCTCGTGGTACCTTCAAAGACTAGCTACAAAACCTCTAAAAAAAAGTCTCAAACCCTCAAGAACCTCAGAGGATGTTCCCCAAGCCAGGCTATCTTTCATGCCTAGCTCTCTAGGCCAGGCAGAGGCAATGAAGCTCAAGGCCTCAGCTACTCACAAAATCCACAAACCACAGACGTGGCTCTGGGCAGTTGCTTTGGAATGCCACCCTGCCCTTCCTTTCTGCTCTCATCCTGCACCTGCACATATCTCCATTTCTTAAGCTCATATCTTCTAAATGGTCATTTGGTAATTCAGCCCCTATCTTGTTCTTAGAATTGTGTGCATCTCAGCCGCCTAGGGAAATGGATGGAGTAATGGTGTGTGTGGAAGTAGTGGTCCACATTCATCATTCATTTGAAGCCTTGGTCAAGACTTCCTGCCTTTAAAAAAGCTTTTTCTCTTCACTAGGCACCATGTACAAGTTTTCATCCTTAGCCAGTTATTACTTGTAACTTTGAACATCTTTGTACTTGGAAAACCTTTTTTTGTGTGTGTGTGTGGTACGGAGGGTTGGACTCAGGGCCCCACACTTGCATGCTCTGCAAGTGCTGGACTACTGAACTGCACCCCCAGCCCATTTTTTACTTTTTGAGACAGGGTCTCACTAAATTACACAAACTGCCTCTGGTGGTGAACTTGCCATCCTCCTGCCTCCGCCTCCTGAGTCACTGGGATTATAGATGTGCCCCACCATGCCCGGCTGTACTTGGAAAATCTTACATTTTAATGCTATCATTAATCAGCCATAATGATTTAGGACCTCTGTGAGCACATGGCTCCTCAGGAGTGGGATATAGATTGGGTGTTTGGGGCTGGGAAAAGACACAGACAAGTGCCAGGAAAGGAACAGAGGAGAGAGAAAGGCACAAAAGACAAACATCCATATCTCAATTTTGCAAAGAGGTGGCCTTTTCCCCTGCCAAGAATTAGAGGTAAGTTTCAGAAAGGGCTAAGGACCCTGTGATAGGGACATGGAAGTACTATGCAGCTAAACAGTCCTTTTGTCAGGAAATGACAATGCTTCTTAATAAAGAGTTACCATGTCATGTCCCTGTCAGAATACTGTCTGGAAAATGCCACCCAATAGTGTCCTGGCACACCCTTTTCATTCTATCTCAGCAGAGCCCAGAGCTGGGTGCCCACACAGGCTGGGCTGACAATCATCCTAGTGCAACAGGAAGGAAATGCTTTCTTTTACAGGTTGTGTGAGGATTAAATGAAGTGAAGGATGAGACATGTTGCTCTAGAAGAGTATCTTGTGATCTCACCAGCCAAGAGAGATCCTTGATCTGATCTTGTTCTTTTTTAAACTCTTTGAAGCGACTGCACAGAGCAGAAGCTCAGTAAAGGTTTTCTGAATTCATTGAACAAAGGTCAGAATGAGATAACAATTAAGGAGTAGAGTATCACACGTAGAATCCTAGGATTCTGGTTTTAAAAAAATTTAGCATCTATTCTTTCTAGGAAATTATCAATCAAAATATTCCATCAAGATTCTTGAATATGCAAATGGTTGCTAGGATATTCACCTGTTCTTGGTGCATGTAGCCATCCATGCATATTCATGCATATGTCCACCCAATGTTTACTGAGTATTTACCTTTTACCACGTTACTTTTTGAAGCTATATTTTTATGCAATTTGGAATATGCAAACTTTTTAGAATCAAATAAGTTACTTTACTGCTGGGCTGACAGTACATGTGTGGAATCTAGCCATGCTTTCAGCATAAACTGTTTAAGTACCTATTGTGTGCCAGGTACCATTCCAGATGGTGGAGATAGAATGATGACCAAACAAAGACATGTCCCTGACCTCAGGGAGTTTACAGTCTGGTGAAAAAATTAACTCAAAAATATAGTGATATTTGTGATAAGTATCATAAAATAGAAGTTCATAGGGTTGTAAGAGTGGACAGTGGGGAAATTGACCTAGTCTGGGAGGTTAAAGATGGTTTCTAACAGAAAGTGGTAAATGAGCTGAGGCAGGAAGAAACAGGGGGAGCTAAGGGCATTTGTGAAAGCAAGAGTGTGCTAGTTTCCTTGGCTGCTGAAACAGATAACAAACTTAGTGGCTCAAAACAATACAAATATAATCTTACAGTTTTGGAGGTAAGAAGTCTGAAATGGATCTCATGGGCTAAAATTAAGGAGTCGGTGGGGCTGCATTCCTTCTGGAGGCTGTACTGCAGGTTCTGTTTCTTGTCTTTTCCAGCTCCTAGAGATGCCTGCAACCATACTGTTATGGTGTCTCATCCCATTGGATCTTGGAAGCTAAGCAGGGTCAGGCCTGGTCACTACTTGTGTGGGAGACCAGCTGGGAATGCCAGACACTGTAGGCTTGGGAGAAGGACATGGCAACCCATTTCCAAAAAACAATCAGCCATTGAAAAACCTATGAATGGTAGAGAAGCACTAACAATACTGTTTTGCCTGTTGTATGTAGGGTCCCTGTGAGTTGGACACCAACTTGACGGCACTGAACAGCAAAGAGGTTGTTCACATTCCTTGGCTCATGATTCCTTCCTCCCATAACTCTAATCTCTCTTCTGTGATCACATTCTTGTCATCTCCTTCTATTACTCATCCTTTTGCTTCCCTCCTGACTACATTGGGTCACAGGAATAATCTGGGAAAATTTCTCCAACTCAAAATCCTTAATTTCATCTACAAAGCTCTTTTTGACAGGTAAGACAATGTATATCAATATTTCTTGGAGTAGGGTGGGGTCATCCTTGGGAAGCATTGTTCTGTCTATCATAAGAGGTATCACTTGGTTTTGAGTAAATGAAAGAAGTCTATGAGCCTGGGATGATAAGGGCTGGAGATGCAAATCTAGAGTGTACACAGGGAAACAAGTGGGTGTTTGTTGGCTTTGTGTTTCTGCCTGGGGTCTTTTTCTTTCATTTAGGGATTCTCCCATATCACGCATCCCACCTTCCAGAGCTTGACACTAGATCACTCATTTCCAAAGCTTCCCTTGCAGTCAGGACACAGGCATGTTCTAAGCTCTGACAGGCAGAGGCCCCACTCCGTGCAACTTCCTTTTAGAAGGGAGCAAGGTGAGGCAGCAGGTGTCATGCAGAATCTATTTCATGGGAAGTGTGATGGTGGTGCCAAGGGCTTTGAGGAGCAGCAGTGGTGGAAGTTCTAGTTGAATTGGGCAGTCTGTATGAAGGGCAGTGCCGGGCAGGTCTTCACAGGAGACTGGCATGATGTTGGCCATTCTTTCTGATTGTGGAGAAACCTCCTGATTCTGTCTCTCCAAGAGTCTTTTGGTTACTGAGCACTCTCCAGGATCTTTATTTCCTTCCTAGTTCAGATGGAGTGTGCTCTGTCATGGGCAACCAAGACTCCTTACTGGCACAAGAAATCAGATTCTGCAAGGAGGCCTTGCAAGTCTTGGTAAGGACTCTGATATGTCCTGAAGAATAGTAGGGAGCATGAAAGTGTTTTAATTAGAAGAATTGGGGTAGAGTGACATATTCAAATCCACTTGAAATATCTTACAGGTACAATGGGACAAAGAGGAGCCCACATTTCCCATATCGTGCTGGTAGTTCTGGCTGGTGCGGGTATTGATTCGAAAGGAAAAGGAATCAGAGACAGAAGCCTTAAGGAGCTTATGTCAATGCTTTCCATTGAACATTTGAACACCATTTGAACATTTTAAACATCATTCAACATAGAACACATCACGATAATTATATTCCTATAGCATATTGGGCAAATGAAGAAGACTGCTCACTGACTGAGCAACTGGCCTGTAGTCTGCAGTTTCTCCAATCACACCCCAGTCAACTCCAAGAGGCTCAACATTTGGAAAAATGTGCAATGATTTGTAGCTCACAATGTGTCCTGGTGCTCTGCATTAGAGGACATGGGATGAATTTTAACCATTGTACTCCTGCTCCATTTTTTTGACATGGCTTCTCTCTTATATACCTATTAGTCTCCCTCCATCTCTCTAAGCTTTCATTGCTTCCACCTGATCATGTTCATTCTAAACTCAATGTGCTGCTTCTCATCAGTCAAGTGTCTGATGAACTGTTTTTGAAGCAGTCAAAGCTGGACCCAGCCTTTCATCAGTGTAAATTATAGAAACTGAATCATGTCTTTGCCACCTTTCTGTTCTACAAATTCTATTGGTGAGGAATTCTCTATGAAAGACCATGGCTTGCTCCTCTTTCAATTAAACTTCATAAGAAAACAGGCTCTTGGATTCTACTTGGAGGGAAAGGGCATCTGAAGCTGGAGGGGCATTTGAGGCACAGGGAAGCAGTTGGTTTGAATAAGGTCACAGATTAATTAGAATTGGGCTTAATTAAAGCTGCATGAGCATCTGGACAGCTTTGCCAACAAAGGGGATCATCTGGACATCTTTGAACAGTCCTTATCTCTGCTGGGCTCTCATTCTCTGGTTTGGAACTTGGTTCTCTGGTTTGGAGCTGTGATGGGCTCCTGTGCCCGAAAGCATTTCCAAGTCAATGTTACAGACTTTTCTCTGGCTGCTTAGTTCAGGTAAAGCATTATTCTAATGAAGGCAAGGTCTCAGGTGTGATCTCTGTCCATGACCCCAGTTTTATTCTGTCCTGAAGCCTTGATTATGTATATTTCTTAATATGGGAAGAGAATGAACTACTTGGGCAGGAAGGGGGGCCGGGGTGTGTAGGCTGTTGGGTGAGCTCTCAGGTCTCACCCATCTGTCTCCTTTTTCCTGTTGTGGCAAGCATGACTCCAGGTACCATTTGAATGACAGGGTTGCTCAGCCAGTGCATCCCGGCAGAGGACCTGGGGGCTAGAAGCTTGTGAATGAATTTGATGGATGAGAACACCAACAGGGCATGCTACCAGGTGGCTGTGCTCATCCTTTTCTTCATCAAATCATCTTCTCCACCCTGCTGCCACTTGGACAACTGCCAATAAATGAACTCACACTCATTTGCAATGACCGATAGTATCTAAAAGTGAGGTACATATTAGAAATGCTTGTTTTTTTGACAGGGGTAATACACTGTTTGTAAATCAGTGACTTCCAAACTGTCAAGGAGGTGTATTTAGGGCTGGGTGACCACCAATTGCAGTTTGTGTGAGACTGAGGGGGGTCCCCAAGGTGTAGTATACGTAGTGTTACAAACTAGAAAGTCCTGGGAAAAGAATGAGTTGGTCATCCTGATCTGGGGACTTTAGGAGGGATGAGTGTGTGGGGAAAGGATGGGTGGTGATGGCAGTGCTGAGGAAGCTGGCCATGTGGACCTGGGGATCCCTGTTTTTGCTGCAGCCAGACCAGCCAAAATTTAAACATGTTTTATATTTTGAAGCTTCAGCTAATGTTTCTCTTGAAAAGCATTTGAAAAACTCTTTTCTCAAAAATGAGGGCCAAAAGAATCAATAAGGAACAAGAACAGGGAGAGATCTGAGAGCAGAGAGTTTCTCCTGTGTGGAGAAGGAGGGGAAGGGATTTTTTTAAAGAGCAGGGTAATATTTGACATAATTTGTGTCTTTGCCTGTATTTCCCCTCTCATTTCCCTGTGGAAACAGGTGTCCAGGTGCTAAGGTCCCTTACCTGAGAGAGTCTGTGTCAGGTAGAAAGCAGAAGTTGCCTACAAAACACTCTTCTTCCTGGCTTGTTTCCTGCAAATATCATCTAATTTGTGCACTTAATGTTAAATGCCTTGAACTGCTTGGTAGGGAGTAGAGGTAACATTTTTGTAAATTTTAGGAGGTGATGTCTAAACACCAAGACCCTAAAGAGATGGCAAGAACTCAGAAAACAGTGGCTATTTATACACATGAAAAATTGGATCCAGGTAATTTTTATTTCTTCCCCACACAAGTGTAGTGTGAAATGATGGATTTGCCTTCCTCTGGGGGCTATCAGGACACATCTCTGTTTTCCTTTGTCACCACGATGGTCTGTCTCCCAGGCCACTCATTTTGAGCATGACCCTTACTGACCATGTAATTCTGAGCTAGCTTTCACACTTGCCTTCCAATCCAGACACTCCCTTCTATTATGCTTTGTAACTCTCAGGTTATCATTAGCTGGTGCTCCTCTATCCTCAACATCTTTAAGTCTATGTTTTTATTCTTTTAAAAGTCAAGCACTCACTTGATGATATCATTTGCTGTGTAGACTTCGTATATGATGCTTACATTTCTCATAAATCAGAGCAAGTATTGGATGTTTCTTTTTGTATTTCCAAACTACTTTTTCTCCTTAAAAATCAAAATGAAACCAAATAACAAAATTTTCCTCTTAGTCTTAAAATAGTACAGTAGGAAAACATTTCTGTTTCTCATTCTTGCATTTGAGAAAAAAGGGGGAAAAAAAGAAACAAAACATGCAAAGTCCATCTTGAAAAACATTAGAAGATATATGTAACTCCAGACCACAATGATGTAGGAAGGAATGTCAGATGCACCAGAAGTCAAATAGAGGCTATTCCTTTCAGAGAAATTATCTAAGGTCACTGACATCAGACATGCCTGTAGAGCAGTTTTTCACTCAGTAACAAAACTTTGGATAAATCTTTGTTGTTTGAATTATGTTTAAATGCATCTAACAGAACATTCTAAATAACATAAATTGGTTCCCCTTTCATATAAAAGAAGTCTAGAGGTTTGACATCCAGAGATGGTCAGTAACTCCAATGTTATCTAGATATCAGATTTCCTTTCTTTTTGACCCCACCATCCTGGTGTGTGCCTGCTGTCTAAAGATTAACCCTTCTTGTCTAAGAGTTTGTTTGATCATAAACAAGATATCCATATTCCAGGCAGCAGAAAAGGTAAGTAAAGCCTCTCTAGATTTCCATTCTCTTTTTAATAAGGATTTTTCAGAATTCTTTCCCAGTAATATCTGCTAAGAAGCTGACTACATGGTTGCATGTAATTTCAAAGGACTCCAGGAGTGAAGTTTATCTTATTGCCCCCTCAAAATATAGTGGTCCTGATATAAGAACAAAGGAGAATGAATGTTAGTAGGAACTAGTGGTCTTGGTCTTATTCTTGCTTGGAACAGGGGCAATATGTGAGAACTAGTTACAGCAAATGTACTACGCCTTGTTGGTGAAGAGAAAGTCAGATAAGACTGCATGAGTAATTACAGACAAACTATATTGTTAGGAAACACCGTGCACAAAGCTAAGTAGAAAATAGAGAATGTATGTTGTGAAAAAACCATATATTACTGTTGACAGGGGCAAGAGAAATCTAAAAATACTTAATTCCACTAACAATTTCATACAAAGAAAGAGGATAACTTCTAGGTTGGGATGAAGTTATTGGTGAGTCCCCTAGATAATTTCCCACAAATATTTATTCCAGTATAGACTATTGTATTCCTGAGTAACAATGAAAAGGAATGGCTTCAGGACCTATAAATAAAAAATTAGATGAAAGAAAGGGAGAAAAAGACTTGAAAACTAATGATAGATAAAGAATTCCCATCAGAAAAATGTTGCCGTAGAGAAATAAAAATTATGATCAAACATATCATCATTAATTAAAAATAATATGTGATGTAATTGCCTCTAGAAAACAAGAATCAAAAAAGTGAAATACCATAAGGAGATGCTGTGAGAACAGGAGAACCCAGGGAAGAGATGGAGAAAAAACATGGAATGAACACAGTGTTGAAAAGGACAGACACTGCTGAAAATAAATTAAGGGCAAGCAAAATGTAAATTTACATGATGCTCTTTAAAAGATAAGAACAAAACAGATGCAGAAGTCAGACATGTGAAGTCCAAAACACCCATAATTAGTAACTATGATGAAGGTAGCCTAAATAAGAATACTGACTCTATATTTAAAGATGTAAATTAAGAAGGTTTTTTTTTTTTTCAGAAATGAAAGAAAACTTGAATCTATAGATAGAAATGTCATATCATTTTCCTGGAAAAGTTGCTGTAAGTGAAGAAAAGCAAAGCATAGATTAGTAAATGGTAGGTTGCACTTTATGTAATAAATAAATAAAAGTATTTATTTTTATAGGCATTGAGTATCAGCAAAATCATCTCCAAGAACTGGCAACAGTCTTTGCCTCTGAGGTGGAATATTTTTTTTTCTTGATAGTCTGCTAGCTACTTACCAAATACCCATTCTCCTCTCTCAAAATACAGAATTCTGATTTTGCCACCTAATATTGCCATCTGGCTATTTAGTACTTCTCTTTGGGTTTAAGTCAGTGCTTCTCAGACATTTGGCAATGCCTGGACAGTTTTAGTTGTCACAGCTGCGGTTGGGATGTTGTGATCTACTGGTCTCTGGTGCAGTGGAAGGAATTGGCTAAACATGGAAAGGACAGCCCCACAGCCATCAGTGATCTAGTCCAAAATGTCCATAATGCTGAGGTTGAGAAACACTGGATTTAAGATATAAACAATGAGATGCCAGCAGAAATAATGTGTGGACTTTGTGGGATGTCTCCTTTGAACAAAGGAGGCATACCATTCCTTCTCCTTCCTCAGTTCTGCAGCTTAGAATGTTCATATGAGGTCTGAAGTTTGAACTGCCACCTTATACCTTAAGGACAAGGATCACACCTTAACGATAGTGGAATGGGGAGCTGTAAAAGCATGGGGTTCTAATGTATTCCTTCGTTCCTTTGACTGATTTATTAATTTGCCAGTTTTTCATGTCTATGCTGGATGGCATGGGGCTTTGCAGGCAATCATGGACCTTGGGTTTTACTCTGAGTGAGATGGGAAACCCACTGGTGAATTTTAAGCAAATGAGTGATACAATGTCATTTAGCATTTTAAAGGATAACTCAGGCTGCTAAGGTGAACTAAATTAGGGGTTGGAGGAAGAAAGAGAATTCAGAATTAGAAAAAGTCATTAAATTAAAGATGGCAGCTTAGACTAAAGCAATAACACGAAGGTGATGTGAAGTTGTCTAATACTGGATATGTTTTATAGGCCTGACAGTGTTGATTTGTTGATGGTGTGGGTATATGACCTTAGGGATAGGAGAGAGTCAGTGGTGATGCCAAAGTTTGGCTACAACAAAGGGAAGATGGGGTTGTCATGTATTCAGAAGGGTAGATGCAGTAGGGAAAGATTGATTTTGGAAAAATTTTAGTATAGATGCTCAGAAATATAAATTATGCAGTTATAATTTGAGCTACTTGAAATCACTCATTTTTGACCTATGAAAATGACAATTTTGATGACTTGACCTATATAAACTTGAACTTAAGGGGACAATTCTGAACTGGTTTTATGTATTTTGGAGCTAACAGCATATAGCTGCCACTTGAAATCATGAGACTGGATGATATCATCACAGCCATGTATGTAGATAGGGCTTGCTAGACACAAATCAACATATTACTAGGATTATTGTCTTTACCAGACTGAAAAATTGTTTTCTTATTATCTTCCTCAAATTTTAGAGAGAAGGAGAATTTTACATCTGTGGGCAACATCATAGTTTGGTACTGATGGTTGAATTGCCTCAGGATGGTGCTGCTTTCTACTTGGCAAGTCATATGAAGTCATGTTCCATTGGCAGAAACATGATCAATATTGGACTTGTTTCAATTCATTTGTTTTCTTGGAACTTGCAAATGCTATTTCATTTTATTCTTTTCCTCTTTTATTCCCACAATTTAAAATTTCTTCATTGAAGTACAGTATATATGTATAAAAGTGCACAGATTATGAAGATTCACTGAGTGAACATGTAAGTGTAATCAGTATCCAGATCAGAGGTATAACATTGTTTGCTAGAACCCTACAATCTTCTCTTATGTGCCTCTCAGTCATTTTTATCCCCACAGGCATAACTGCTATGCTTACAACACCAGGACACATATTCTATTGTATAAATTCTGCTATTAATGGGTATTTGGAGTTTTTCTGATTTTTTGATAGTATTCTAATAGTTCTTATTCATGTCTTTTGATGGATATTTGTATTTTCTTTTATATATCTACCTGAGGGTGAAATTTCTGGGTAGGAATATATACATATGTTCAGTTTTAATAGGTACATGTGGCTTCTTCAACGTGGTCACTAGCAGTGATGCAAGTTCTGGATGCTCCCACACCTTCACCAATACTTGGCATTTTCTATGTCTTTCAGTGTAGCCATATTGTGGTTCTATTTGCATTTTTGATAAGTAATAAAGTTGAGCATTTCTTCATATGTGTACTAGTCATTTGGATGTAAGTTTTGTGAAGTGAGTATTCAGCTATTTTTGACCACTTTTCTATTGAGTTACTTGCCTCTTTCTTGTATTGTTTATATATTCTGTGTATAAGTCTTGTAGGATATATACATTTCAAATATTTTTCCACTCTGGCATGCTTTTTGGTGAACAGAATTTAAAGTTTCTTTACAGCATCTAATTTATTAATGACTTCTTTGTTTTTGTTCTGTTTAAGAGATATTTGCTTACTTAAAGGTTGTCAAGATGCTGTCCTTTGTATTATTTAAAAAATGTGTTTTACTTTCTATGTCTTCATCTCCAATCTACTTACAATTGTTTTTGGGGAGGGAGGTGCTGGGATTATATCCAGGGCCTTAGTCATGCTCAAAATGTGCTCTACCACTAAGTTACACCCCCAGCCATGCAATTGATTTTTGTATATGGTGTGATTTAGGATTCAAGCTTTACTTGTTTTTTCCAGTGCTAGAAATTGAGCCCAGGGCCTTGTGCATGATAGTTAAATGCTTTATCATTGAGCTACATCTCCAGCCCACTTAAAAAATAAATAATGAGTTGACTTAGAATTACGCATTGAAAAGATAGTATTCTTTCCTTACTGCACTGATTGTCATTTTTGACATAAATTTATGATTGTAGACATGGAATCTGTTTCTGTATTCTACTCCACTCTATTTTTCTAGACTTGTGCCCATACATTGCTGTTAATTACTGTGGCCTTATAATGTCTTGGTATAATGAGTTTTAATATCTGGTAGTGTAAAGTCGCTATGAGGGCTGGGATTTAGCTCAGTTGGTAGAGCACTGTGCTGCAGTCTCTGAGGTCTTGAGTTCAAGTCCCAGCACCGCAAAAATGGGAGAAGGGCCTGGCAATCCTGAAACAATCAGCCATTGAAAACTCTATGAGGGTTGCTATGAGTCGGATACTGACTCGACAGCACCTAACAAACAACAAAACAAAACTGTAAAGTCTTCTCACTTTGATTTTCATCATTGTCTTTGGCTATCCTGGCCTTTTGTTTTCTATATACATTTAAAAAGTAGACCATGAATTTCCCAAATAGTGCTGGTAAAATTTGGTATTTGATGTAGATTGTATTGAATGTTGAAATTAATTTGTAGAGAATTATCAGATTTATATGATTAAGTCACATAATCCATGAGCCTGGAATATCCATCAATTTATTTAGATCCTATTACATTTTTCTCAATATTTGGTAATTTTCTCTGCAGAAGTCTTACATTTTGTTACGTATAGTCTTTGTCATTTCATTCATTTCATATTAGAGTAAACAGTGTCTATTTGAGAATTGCATTTTATTCCCTTTAGTTTAATTTGTTGTCTAGATCCTGAAACCTCAGATGGTAAGGATTCACTCTTCTATTTCTTATACAATGGCAGAAAGAAAAGAGGACGGAAATGTACCCAGTAAGATAAATTCTAGAGTCATCTGGAAAGTGGAGTGAAATGATGTGGGTTTATGTGAAGGCACTTGAAACATTTCTGTAGTGACTATAGTCTGTAACATTCTAGACTTGATGGGTGCTTGTAATCTTGACACCATGTCATTTAATATGTCATTTAATGTGGAGCTTGTTGGGTGTGCTAGTCAAGACAAAACAACTTTTCATAATGACCTTTTAATTGATGACCAGTTCCAATTTTATTTTATATTTTTGGGTTCGATTTTGACTGGTGTTGGTTTTACTTTTTGTTTGAGTTCTTCCACAAACTCCCTATGATAGGGTTCTCTCCCTGACAAGTGAGATCATTTCAACTTCAAGACAAATGCTTCTGACTTTCCACAGAAGCCAGAGCCCTTCTCTGCTTCACAGGGATAACCTTTACGAAGCAGGGAGGCTTTGCACTCTCCTCTCTTTATCTTCTCCAGCCAATTAATTATTCTTAAGCTGTCAGCTAAGAATGGTAATATACACTAGTCTGTTTCTTTGAACACAAATATAACCTCAAGCTTCAGGATTTGTGCCTTATTGCTCTTCCCCCAGATCGCCTGTGCAAATGTTACTCAACAGGGAATAATCAAGATGGATAATGTGCTTTCCTAAAAAATTTGAGAAAAGGTGATACTTCTGCAATGGCACAGTAGCTAGTATATCATGATGTTGAATCACTTCTGTTTTTGTTCATGAGTAGAGTGGATATCTTAATTTGTGCCTCCTAGCATCTAATCACCTTTCCCCTTATGTAGGACTTTATTTCTCTTCTGGGGAACTACTTCTTTTTCATTTTTAATCTGTTTGCTGTGGATGGAGTTGACTGTAGCTTCATGCATTTGCATTTGAATGGCTTGGCTGTACAGACATCTGTATTCTCTTCATGGTGATTCCTTTAGGGATAGGTATCCTAGTCCATTTGATGTTCTATAACAGAATATCTGAGACTTGGTAACTTATAATAAACAGAAATTTACTTGGCTTATGATTTTCAAGGCTAGAGAGTCCAAAATCAGTGTGTAAGCATCTGGTGAGGGCCTTTTTTGCTGTGGTATCCTAAGGTGGATGGTGAAGGAGGGAGATGGGAGAGCGAGAAAAATTCACCTTTTCATAAGGAGCCCATTTCTGTGGTAACAAATTGGCTCCTCCCATAATGGCATTAATCCATTCATGAGGGCAGAACACTCATGATATCATCACTTCTCATTAGGCCCTACCTCCCAATACTGCTGCACTGGAGATTAAATTTCTAACATATCCATTTTGGAGGTCACATTCAAAGTGTAGCATGGGGCATGCTTCCCTGTCAGGGCCAACTGGACAGAAAAAGGCATTTCTAGGAAAGTTGGAAGAGAATTATACTTTCCTTTGTGTGGGACTTGATACTCAGATTTTGTTATGGAAACGATGGGAGTCCCATATCACCAAGTGGAGCCCTTCAAGGAAGCCAATATGTAGAAGAGCAGAGCTGGGGGAATAGAGAAAGACCTGGTACTAGTAACCTCCCCTCAGCCCCTGCAGTTGAGGCACCCCCTAGGGTTTTAAGTTTTGTGAGCCAATGCATTTCCTTCTTTGCTTAAACTAGTTCAGTTTTTTAGGGGTGGTGGTGGTGTGTGTCTGTGGAATAAAAATAATTCTAACTTATATACTGGCACTGGATGAAAATAAATTAAGCAATGAAAAATTTTGTGTAGGATTTCTTTACCTGAGTACTGACTTGATTCCTGATGATGTTATTCTTCTATGGTAAGGTTGCTTGAAAATGTAACACAGTGACTTTTAAGTAAAATATAGGTGCATTTTAAAAAACACTCCCAATCCCCCATTATGGTCAGAAGTTACATAGAGGCCAGAGCTCTAGTGCCAGTATAAAAAGACACAGTTGTTCCCACTGCAGGCAGTAAGAACATGTGACAAAGGGAACTGGATTCTTGTTTGTTTTCCAGTGTAACTGAATGTGACTATGGGCGGGTCTCTTTATCAGAGTGGGTCTCAGTTTCCTTGCCAGGATGCTGAGGCTGATAATATCTGTCCAGTTACAAGGTTAATGTAAAGCCAAAATGAGATAAATGTAGAAATATTTCACATACAGATCTGTTCAAATTTAATGTGTCATTATTATTATCTTTTACAGAAGAAAGTGTCAGGAACAACTTTAAAGATGTTAGTGCTTCTAAGTCTCAGATAAAAAGTAAAACCCATTTATACAAAATTCTTGATATGTTTACTTATATTTCTAATCTGAGTATTAGCATATTTTTCCAAAGACAGACTTAATTCGTCAGGTTTTGCAAACAAACCAGAGAAGGTTTTCAATTTTAGAGATATACTAAGGGCAGATTTCTCATCAAATCAATGGCTCATTTTAATAAAAAATTGAAGAACTAATGCTAGATTTTAGTGCGTCTATTGCCTGCTCAGCATCTATTCTCTCAACTCTTTTCAAATCCCCATTTTTGTTTGATCTCCATCCCATCCCCTTCTCCAGGAGTGACCCTGATTCTAAGCTGACGAGCGTGTGATGTTATCATGATAAGTTACTAGTCCAAGGATGGAGGGGTGTTCTGAGCTAGCCCAATCAGACTGAAGGGGGGATTTTGCTCTCTCTAGTAACAAATGTCAGTTGTCACTGGCAGTCCTATGGCGGTGACGAGGAGAAGCAGGTTTGAGAAGAGACTGACACTGAGGAGAGCCGAAGAGAATCGACCTGGGTTTGTCTGGCATCATTATGTTTCTTGGCTTCTGGTTATAGGCATTTCTGCATTTCCTTATTATTTAAGCCAGTTTGAGTTTATGTTTTCTATTATGGGAGCCAAAAATATTCTCAATGATACCACGTTTTTAGGGGGCTTCCTGTGAATCCTTGGAATGAAATTATAGTAAAAACTATGTGTTGGGTAGTATTTTATCTTCTTTGTTAATCCGGATTTAAATTACTTTTTTTTTTCCTTAGGAAGACCAAAAAGAGCATGAATCACTTGGATTCAAAATCGAGCAAGAATCAATAATCAGTGTATTACTATGCCAATTTATTATTGGCACTTAAAAATTTTGATGTATTTGAGGGAGGCTTATGAGCAGTCAGACTGGAAGTTCTAGGAAATAGGGTTCCAGGTTTATGAATTAAAATATCAGATGCCTAGCTAATTTGAGTTTTAGATTAATGGTTTTTTTTTTTAGTATAAACAGGTCCCATGCAATATTTGGGACATACTTATACTAAAAAAGGTATTTATTATTTAACTAAAATTCAGAATTCAGCTAATTCAATGATTGAAGAACTTTTATATTGATGCATAAAACTGTAAAAACAAAATTATAGATTAATAGGGTGAAAACTTGTCCCCCTCATACTTATGATATGTATTACTGGCCAAATATATATCATAATTAAATGTAAAAATATTTTTAAAACAAAATGATTACTAGGAAAATTTATAAAACTAATTTTCATTTTGTTGTTATTAGGTGCCATTGAGTCGGGTCTGACTCAAAGTGACCCTCAGGGTTTTCAGTGGCTGATTATTTTGGGATTGCTTCAGGAGTGGATTGCCATGTCCTCCTCCCATTTTGGTGGTGCTGGGTAGCAAACCTAGGGCTTCAGACAGTGCAGAGCGGCACTCTACCAACCCAGCTAAACCCTACTCCCAGTATTTTTCATATGTGCCTTTTGTGTATTGAGTAGTGGAGCTATTTTCCTAGTGTCTCCTATATCACATTACATAACTACACTTTTATTGTATTTTTGGATAAATGGGCCCAGAGCTTGGAGTGATTATTCTATGTCTTCTTTCCAAACAAATGTGAGTCTGAGTTAACTGCTCAGTGTATGTGGAAGGGCTGTCAGGGAACTCATGATCTGTCCATAAGTGCAGAGGTAATAAGTGGGTCTGCAAAGGAGAGACATAATCAAGGGCCAGGACATAGAACCTGGGACAGAAACGTTTAGGAACCAAGGAGGTAAGTCCTGACGCATTGCCTCAAATTTGGCTAAAGAATACAGGTACCTGACTCACCTTTTGGGTCATTCAAATAGAATGTGGGTTATTCTGGTTGCCAGTCAGGGTGCAGGATCAGAGAGAACATAGACTCAATTCCCAGTAATTGGGAATTACTTTCCCAATTAGTCATGCTTTCTTCCAATAACTGATCTTTTGGTATATCTCTCTCTATTGTTTTAGAGTTTTGACAAAGGCTCTACAAGATGAAAAAACACATTTAGATTTCTAAAATCAGGTGCTAGTTTAGTGGTAGAGGAGATTGCAGGTGGGGTTTACAGTACTGATGACCATCTGCCTCTAACCCATAGAAGAAATTTGGAGAGAGTTGTCAATGCTGTGCATTTTCCCTCACCTCGCTGACAAAGGCAGGGGTATTAGTTCTTTTCATCTCAGGCCTGGGGAAAAGGGCTTCAGAGGCTCCTTGGAAAGCTTGCATCGCCCTGAGCTTAGAAAGCACAAGACTCCTACTGTATTAGGCACTGGCAGCATTAGGGAGTGAGAAGCATGGGGCAAAGGTGCCTGTTTTCCTCCGGTTTGAAGCAAGGAGCTAGCCTGCATCTCTCCTTCCCCTCTGCTTACTCTTTGAAAGACTTCTTGGAGGGGAAAAAGTCCCTGTTGGATGGAACCCCTGTAGAGTGGGCAGATGGAGAAGAGGCATCTTCCTCTTCAAAGTAGTGCTGAAATTTCCAGCAGAAGGATTACTGAAAAACCTGCCAAAGTGCCCTGGGGAGAATTCACTTTATGCTCCGAGGGACCCAATGCCTAACGACTACTGTCTCTGACACAGACTGTGCTTACTGTCCTTTTCCCATCACCCTCTTTGTCTCTGACCCCAAGCCTGGAGAGCTTGGCAACCACATCTAGAAACACTGAGTGGGCAGGAGTGGAAGGCATGGGGCAGAGGTGGTACACCAGACTCCTGCCCTACTGCAAGCGTCAGGCCCAGGATGGACCTAGGGAGAGGGGAGGGAAATTCTATGTAGAATGAAGGTGTGAGCTTTATTTCACTGGATATGCTGTTTTAATTACTGAAATGAGACTCTTCTTAAGCTGAAGGGAGCTTTCCTGACTATAATCCCAGGCTAAGGATAGAGGAGTTCACAGAATGAGCTCAGCTGGGTGGGTTTAGGAGAAAGATTCAAGTTGCTTTATGCAGCCAGTCTATGTAGTGATTGTTGTTGTTGTTAAGTGCTTTTCTGACATAATCACCCTACGCACCACTGAATGAACCCTCCTAACACTGCCATGCCCAGCACTATCTCAGCACTCTGCTATCCATAGTATTTTCTTTTTTTCCCTTTGCTAGTAAATGATGATGGAATACAGCATAATAATACAGCATTGGCTTCTTCCATTATGCATCCTTTACATCACTTCTAGCAACACTTTCATTGATCCACAAAATTTATGAAGACTTATGACTAGTATGAAGTAAAACTCTGATGCTTACTTGGGTTATCTTCCCCTATTTTTCCAATATACTCATGCAGTTGTGGTGTTTACATTGAGATTGACCTCTCCCCCTTCATCTTCATGACCCTCCTCCCCATCCCATATTCTCCAATCTTTACTTTCCTCTCCTAGTTCCCTCCTCCTCCTGCTCCTCATATTGTCTCTTCTACACTAAGTTTAATTGTGCATTTTTATATATCACTTTATGTATAGGATTGTTTTCTTTCTTTGGCTATGATTCAGCTTCCACATGTGAGTGAGAACATATAGTACTTCTCTTTTTCATAGGGTTTTCAATGGCTGATTGTTTCAGGATTGTTTTGGGAGTGGGCTGCCAGGTTCTTCTCCCATTTTTGTGGTGCTGGAGATAGAAACGAGGACCTCACAGAGAGCAGAGCAGCACTTTACCAACTGAGCTAAACTCCAGCCCCATTTGTGATTACCTTAGTAAATTCAACATCCCTCTTGATAGCAGTGCTCTGGAGACCAGATGTTTGCTGGAATGCTTAAAGAAAGATTTAGGTCAATATCATCCCAGTTTGTGGGTCTCTATGGAACGTACTAATTCTTTTCATTTACTCCCTGTTAGCAACAAGTTGACAATATTCGTAAGGCTGCAAACTAAGCTTTGGAAAGGCAGAATATTTATTATTTCTAACTGGACTATTATGAGAAAGCAACAGTATGTGATATTCCTTAAAAGATTTGATTAACAAAAGCATATAAAGTATACAATCTGGGTTTAATGCAGATATATCTCATTCACTGAAATTTTCTAGATCACATTAAAAATAGTAAAAATCAAAATTTATAATAAGAACTACAAGATCTTGAATCTTAGATCTAAGTATTTCTAAAAATCTCCCATCTCTACCACTATTACTCTAGTGTAGTCCAAATTACCATGATTTTGCAGCCTGATTTTCCTTCTTCCAAATTTGTCTTCCTTTAATCCAGGTATGTCTATCCCACAGACTTCAAGCCACATGTTGCCCATGATAGCTAATAATGTGGCCACATAAAATCTTTTAACATCATCTGTTTTTATTCATGACCCTTCTTATTGTTGTACTAGAAATATCATATAACTTTTCTGCAGCCAGAGATAGTTCCTCTTTACTTGATGTGGTTCAGGGAATTCAAAAGTTGGATACCCCTGAAAATCATTCTTGACTCAACACTCAGTGAAATTGCTTATTCTTGTGGGATCATGAATATTAACCAGAGGATTGTTTATCACAGTTTGTTTCATTATAGAGGCTTAACACATGTTCACTCTGTTGCTACAGACACTTCAACCACCACCTGTTTATTAAGATAATGACAAATGGCTGCACCACAAGGCACTATCATCATCATCATCATCATCATCATCATCATCATCATCATCATCATTTCCTCCCATATCCTCCAAATCTTGTTAAAATCAAGTCCAAACTCTCTAATGGCCCACAAGGTCCTTCATGTGTTCCTGCTGGCTGATTTCTTCAGGACTCATCTTTTACTACTTGTTTTCTTTCACTGAGCACTCCACGCAAAGTGAGCTGCTTGGTGCTTCAAAACTTCCATGGTATTTTAAAATTCTATATCCCTGCACATGCTGTTTCTACTGCATTGAGCATTCTTTTTGTTCAATGCTGTTTGGACTTCATGTCTTGGAAACTTTCTCCATTTTCTAAGCCCTGGGTTAGATGACTTTCCCATGTGTTCCCATGAATCCTTTCCTTCTCTGTTGAATGTGTATCTTGCTAAACAATGATTGCCCATGTATTTGTCCATTTTTCCTTTTTATCACAAACTTCATAAGCTCAAGGACTGTACCACATCCATGTACATCAGTTCCTCGGCTGTACAGAGGCTTGTGCTAAATATTCAATAAATGAATGAATGAATAAATCACAATAGAATAAAATAAGAATTACTGATGGTCATGGTAGTGGTTTTAGGAGATTTGATAGAGAAAATCTCAACTATATTTCTGCCATGCTAGAAAGAAAGAGTGAGCATTGGAGAAAAAAAAGAATGAAGCACTGAAATAAAAAGCAATTCTTTTTTTGTGTGTGGTACTGGATGTTGAACCCAGGGCCTCCCCCTAGCATGCTTTTTGCAAGTGCTGTACCACTGAGCTGCACCCCCAGCCCTTTTAAAAATGTTTTAATTTTTTTTAGTTTTTGAGATAGAGTCTTCCTAAATTATGCAGACTGACTGTGGTCTTGAACTTGTGATCTTCCTACCTCCACCTCCTCAGTTGCTGGGATTCCAGGCATATAAAAAGCAATTCTATCTGATATTTATTTGACCAGAACATTCAAATACATTGAATTTCCCAATTTCTAGACCTCTACATCCTTCAGTATGTCTACTAGCCAGATCTTATTATTATTTTTTTATAGATAAATATGATTGAAACCTTGATGTTCCCCTTAATTTTGGGAGACTTTGGTGCTGAATTTGTATCTTTGCATGATCTTTCTCTTGCTTGTCTAATCCAGCTTTTTCAGTTTTTCCAAGATGGATGCCATGGTAGAAGCCCTCGATATAGAATCAAAGGAGTTCTCATGGCATGAAACTTCCATAAGAATACTTAGAAAAATATTTCAGTACCAGGGACTCATGGAAGGGAAATCTCTTGAGCGCTTTATGTGCATTTTCACATTTAATCATAACTGATGGCTGCCTTCAGTGAAAGTCTGATATCACACTGTTTCATACCTGCTGGTAGCTTTCTGTGTATGTGTATCCTCTCCTGAAACCATCCGCTAGTGGAGGATAGCACTTGGTGTTACTCATTGTTGTTTCCCCAGACTTCAGGACAATGTTTTTTCCCTGGAGCTAAATTTTCTCATGAGCAAAATAAAGATGCAGAACTGAAGAATCTCTGAGGAAAACATCTAGCTTCAGAGGTTGTATAACATTTTTAGGTCAGGCATGTGGTAACTGCCACATTATCTTTTAGGCATATTGAGAGTGTAAAAAAATGGAGATCATTGATAGTAGTAAACAACATTAGGGAATCTTTATCTTTTTTTTCACTAGTGTTTCAAAAGTGCTTGCTTGGCATATAGTAGGTGTCTGATAAATATTCATTAATTGCAAGAATGAACTCATTATTGAGCACCTTTTGTTTCATCCTGTGTAAGGGCTTTTTATATATCTCACTTAATTGACACAAAATTTTAAAAATGTTTGTTTTCCCAGCTATTAACTGACAGAACCAGGATTCAGATTCAGTTTGAATTAACTTGGCAACTTTTGCTGTTCCCACTGACATGCTGCCTGTTTGTAACTAACATTCTAACTCTCTTATGGTCTTAGCAGTCTCCCTCATGGGAATTCAGATCTGGTATATTTTTGTGTGAGAGATAGTATTGGGGAGAAAATTTGGGGGGAAGAAACTTGGGAAGAAGAATAATTCTCATTGTAAAGGTCCTCATCAAATGTGATAAGATCTACTTTTTTTAGGAAAAAAAAGATGAACCCTAAAAAAGATAAAGATTTTATCCAGCTGAACAACTATAAAACCTCCCAAATGTTATTATCTTGCAAGGAATAACTCAGATTCTCCCAGAAAAAAATAAATCCTTTATGTTTTCTGCAAATAAGAAGGGAGTTAGCAGGCAGTTGTTGATGGTCCTTATTAGCAGGCTTACAGCATTGATACTCTTTTTGTTATCTCCTTTTCTGTTATGGGCAAGTCTGATCGGAACTGGAGTGCTGGGGATATCTTTTTATTTCTCTTCTTTTTATGATGCTGTTGTTATCACATAGTTTATAGTTTCCCCCTATATCTGCCATGCAGGCTGACATAATTTAGCAGCAGCATCATTTTAATTAATCTAAAGCATTTTGGATTTTGCTGTGTGTTCTCTAATGATTTGTCCACAATGGAATACTTTTGAAAGAAAAGAATTAATCTAAAAAGTTTTGCCTCATTTTAAAACATGGCAACTTGGAAATTTTAAGTCATACATGTGGTTGAAAGGTATTTGTATTTGGGCATCATGGGTTTGGACCCTGAGTTAGCACCATCCCTTGGACCTACCACCCACAATAGACCATCTGTTCTTTTCTTTTCTTTTGAGATAAGGGGGGCTAAATCCAGAGGCTTGTACATATTTTATAAGGGCTGTACCAGTGAGATCTACTCTCATGCAAGTTTTTATGTTTTATCTGGAGATAAGAGTCTCACTAAGTTACGCAGGCTGCCTCTGGCTTTGAACTTGTGATCCTCCTGCTTCTGGTTTCTGGGATTACAGGTGTGCATCACCATGGACATTGTTGTTGTTAGGTACTGTCAAGTCGGTATCTGACTCACAGCAACCCTACCTACAACAGGCGAAACACTTTTGTCAGTGCTTTTCATAGGGTTTTCAATTCCAGATTCATTTTTGGGAGTGGGTTGCCAGGTCTGTCTCCCACACCGTGGATGGCCATGTATTGTTATTAAAAATACAAAATCCCCCAATTTCTCTGCTTCCATGCTTCTGCTCAAGATGTTCCATTTCAGCTGCCTAGATTGCTCCTTTTATCAGACTCTGAAATTTCATTACTTCTAAGGCCTGATTTATAGCTGATCACCTTCAAACATTTTTTTTTTCCTTGGTGGGTACTGGACCCATGGGCTTGTACTATGGAAGCACTCTACCATTGAGCTGCATTCCTAGCCCCCTTTTTATTCTTTTATTTTGAAAAAGGGTCTTGCTAAGTTGTACAGGCTATCTTTGGCTGCAAACCTGTGATCCTCCTGCCTCTGCCTTCCAAATCCCTGGGATTATAGGTGTGTGCCACCACGCCTGACTTTCTAATATATTTTTTAATGCCCTCAGACTTTCCTTCACACTTTATTGGTATTATCTCTTTTGGAACTTCTACTTTTATAACTAACAAACTCCTGGCATGCATGCTGATCTGTCCTCTTTATCCATAGCAGACATTGTTAATCTGTCACAGCCATCTCATATTGAACCTGATCATTTAATGGGAATCCTCAGCACAGATTTCTAGGCAGCAACTACCCAAGGATCAGAGGAAAGGCATGATTTGAAAAAATTAAATGCATTAATAGCTTAAATGCCCCACAAGCCCATTATTAACAGTGTGAAGATTTTCTGTTCATGCAGAATTCTTGAGAGAGAATGTCTATGAGCCATCATATTTGCATAGACTTTTTTCCTTTGGATACCCCAATTAATTGTTCTCCATAGTTTTGCCATTTCTTGTACTTCATTTCTTTAGGTGTTTCTATGAGTCTGCTAATCATATAAAATTTGAGCAATCTGATTCCTTCAAAGCAGATTGGTTACTGAGGAGTTTGGCCAAGAACTATTTTTGTATGTTGTAAATAATGGAATACCTCATTATGAGACAAGATTCAGCAGCACAAACACAGGGAACCTCTTTTTTTGTGTTGCCTTCTTTGTTATGAAGGTTGCCTTGGTGATGAGAAGGGATGGAGGTGGAAGAAGATGGAGAACAGAGAAAAGCTTGATGAAAGATTCCTTTTCTCAGTCAGCTTGGGTCATTACTTATCTCTTCCTGTGGTGTGGGTATTATGTGGTTAACATAATTTCCTGACTTTCTTGAGCTAACTCTCCCTTGTTATGTCCTGAGAATTAAGGTGGTAGAGGTACTGGGTGTTGGTCCCAGCAACAGCAACCTCTTTCTGACTCTGTTGTAGTTTTCATTCCTGCTGGTTTCTTCTGTAATATAGAAACTCACTGAGGTAAAGGACTACATATGTTTTGCTTTGGTTTTGATTTGTTGTTCCATTTTGTGTGTGTGCACATGTGTGTGATTTTTGATGAGTGGCTAGTACAGGAAAGACAGGTGAGATGGTTAACTGCCACCAAAATCTTTAATACAGACAACAGCATCATATCACTTGTTTTCAATGAATTTGATATCTAGTTGATGAAGTGAGATAAACACAAGACTACTTGTAAAACAATTAAATGACAGGCTGAGATAGCAAGAGAACGGGTGTATTAGGAGACAGTTATTTTGCTAAACCCATTATGGAGACACCAAGTACTATGGCTCATGAATAAGAAATATTCCTGTGAGGAGGGAGAAACATGGGTGTGAACAAGAATATGCCTCCAGGCATCCATGCCAAAGGGCACAACGTGGGCGAATGATATTGTAGTAATAAAGTACAGCCCTTGGCTAGCACCCAAGTCAGAAGCACTGAATCTCCAGTAAATTAATGCCTTAAGACCTTTAGATGTGAGAGAGAGCTGGCTCTGAACTCAAGGGGTGTTGAATAGTGGGATAAGAGAATGGCTTCTTCTGACTGGTACAGAGAAGTATTTTTGGCAGATGGAGAAGAGAAGGACTCATGTTGATGACAGGGATCAGATACAGGACTGTTGCTCCTTCAGCTTTTTGGTATGGCTCTGCCTCATCTCTTTCCCCCCCGATTACTTCATTAACAATTCTGATGAAAGAGAAGAGTTTCTAATCGTGTCAGATTTGTGATGAGGCACAGAGCCACTTTCTGAGTGATGTGAGATCTGGGATTCCAGGGGAGGAAATGAAGAGGATCTCTTTGGACATATTTTGTGCCCTTGTTATGAGTGCTTCTCCACCCACTATAGCCAATCTGGTTGGGGCAGTGCCAACACATACATAAAAGAACCTAGTAATTAATCTGTGGAGACCCCTCTGTGATAGGTCAAATTCAAGATAAGGTATTTCTTGGCATTGTGTACCATTTAAAACTGGTATAAAATTGGCATTGGAAAAATAGCCCGTTTGATAGCAAGGAAGGTCCATGGTGCTAGTAGGAAAAGCTTCTCCTGTCAATCTGCCTTGGTCTGCTTTTTCTAAGTTTAGCTTAATTTTAACTTTTTTCAGCACTGAATCTGAACTGAGAAACAGGGAGGTTATGAACCTTCCCTGTGATGGATGGAAATGTCCAGAAACCCAGCCAGTATTATTCTTCTAGGTTTGCTGAATCATACAGAAAACAGGAAATCCTATGTGGCCTTTTGGAGAAAGAATTGGATCTGGGTTCAGGTTCTTATCTATACAAAGCACTTCCTTTTTTCTGCATCTCATAAAACAGTTGGATCCCATAAAACAATAATTACCATTTATTGAGCATTTATTAAGTGCTCTGTAGCCCTACATTCAATCGCCAGTACCACAAAAATGGGAGAAGGACCTGGCGGTCCACTCCCAAAACAATCAGCCATTGAAAACCCTATGGATAACAGACAAGTACTGACAAGATGCTTGGCATGGCACAATGTCGGGGAGTGTTTCCTTCTGTTGTACTATGAGTTCTGCTATGAGTCAGACCTGACTTGATAGCACCTAACAACAACAACAAGCATAGAATTGTAAGGACTTAACACACACACTGTTCCTTCTCCAAGGTAACCTTATGAGGTAGACCCAATCATCACTGTAATTTTAGAGACAGGAAGCTGAGAGTTGAGCAAGAGTAAGTAATTTTCTCAAGGTGGTAAGTAGCAGAGCAAAGATGCTAAAACAGGTGGTCTTACTTCAAAATTCGCACTGTCTACCACTGCTATGCTATTTCAGCTAAAGACTTTTTGAGGTCCCTTCCAACAAGAAAGGTCAATGATTCTGAGAATATTTATTCCATCTAGTATTTATCTAGTATTTCTCCACCTAGTATTTATTTCATCTGGCAACTACCTTCAGCGGTACGACTGAGCTTTTGAGGGAGGGAATCTTTTCTGACTTGGTTCTCATATTTTATATTTAAGTTGTTTCAAATCAGTGTAATACAAGAAGAAATATAATTCTCCTAGTGTTCACTAGTATTTGTGTACTTTTTCGAAGTACTTTTGAAAACAATCGTGTTGCCATAGAATTTTCCATTTACTTTTTATAGCAGTCTGTTAGGTATGGAACAAACACGGCCAATGTTACCTTTTTCATTTTTTAGTGACTTGGGGTGTTAAAATATTTAGCTAGGGTTACTCATCTAGTAAATATTGGATCCAAGAATGGAATCCTGATTTTCCTGGTATATTGTGTTATACTGTTTTGGGGCTGCTAGGAAAATTCCTTTTGTATTCATTGAGGTAAGGGCTTGGAAAAACCCTCTGCCATGAATTCTTGCTGATTTCTAGAAAAAAAAATCTCTTATTTGATTTCTCAGATGCATTTGAGAGTTTCTGTGTACACATCTAGGACAGAATTCTATGAAGCTTAATTAATATTTGCCAGGTGGCTGGGTCCTGCCTGGGCAGTAGACAGTATGGGAAAGTGAAAAAGAGAAAAAACATCTGGATTGCTAAGGAGTCCTCATGCTGATTTCCCCCAGGCAGGTGCTTCATTGTTCTGCGTTATTCTTTGTCTGGGAACAAAGGCCACCCAGCTCAGCAGTACAGGTGTGGTGGGGTCTGAATAGCGTGGTCCTCTTTCCCTAGTCACAAGGAGAAACAAGGTTATCAAAAGCCAGAAGAGCTGATTTCTGGACAGCAGTTGTGACTGATGGATTTGCTGATTCTAGGCAGCCTCAGTGTCATTTTGTGACATACTCTGTGCTTTCCTCTTACTGAAGGGGTTGGAGGCAAACCGTCTTTCCACCAGATAGACCCTAGTCCTCTGGTGTTGGAGGTGGACACTTGTTCTCAGGGGTGTTCATTTTGGATGTGTCACCACCTGGCAAGGAGTCCCTTCATCCATCAGAAAAACAGGGCAGGCAGAGCACCCCAAAGATCTGCTCCAGTGGTGACTGTGTTAAATATTTTCCAGAGTGCACACTGTAGTTTGGCTGAGGAGATTAGTGAGGACGATTCACCCCCAAATATGATTGTACCCAGGGAGTAGTGATGAATCTCCCCTCATCCTGAGGTCATGTCCACCTCACCACTCTCCCAACCCCACATGTCCTGGAAGCCTCAGAGTCAGAGAGTCTGATTTATTCCTGGCAGAAACCAGGAAAGTCCTTGTGTAGATGCAGCTGGTGAATATAATTTGGCCTTGAGCTCTGACATCTCTAATATCCACTATTCTTTTTCTCTACTCTGGACTCAGGAGGGAGAGATGCTGACCAAATTCAGGCCAGAGGCAGAGATCAGATGACATTTCCCTTTCAGAGTGGGAAAACCTTGTTTTGTCTTTGACAAAGTATTTGTTTGCCAAAGACCAACTCTTGCTGGCTTGGAAGGAAAGGATAGCTCCTCTCACCCAGAGCTTTCCATAATGTTGGTATACTGGCTTAGTTCTTTCCTTAAGCACAACTGTTAGTTGCATTTTATAAAATAGTGATGACTGCTTATAAGAGTCCCTTATTTTGACATAATACTTTGTAATTTCCAAAGCACTGTCATATTAACAGATTTGATTCACAAATGTCTTAAATATATACAGTTGTTAAATATTCTATTATCACCCCCAAAGCCAAAAACACTTCTGCATGCATAACATATCAACATCTCAAAAAATTTTAAGTTTCATTACTTTCATTTTGCCTTTTCCATGCTCCTCTCATCTACAGGGTACTCGACCTTATTGTTGGCTGTTTCCTTATGAAATATGCACTACCAAGTACCCCAAATGATTTAAGTGTCTTACCAACTTAAATGCATGTGGAACAAGGCAAAAATAAATGCAGAAAAGCCCCAACCCCTGAAAACTAGTGGAAAAGAAGTAGATAAAGTAACAGTACTTTATACTTGGAAGGTATTTCTCCTTGGACATTTCTCCTTGGTTGTCCTGCAATCCATAGAGAAGAAAAGGCCACAACCTAAGAAACAAGATAATTTTCTTAGAGGAACAGGAAAACAAAAGAGGAAAGTAGAATACCGAGCCATATCTACTGCTGCAAGAAATATGGCATAAGTGAAAGTATTTCTGTTGCATTGAAATGTTTACTCAGTTTTGGGACATTGAAAAGCTAAGCAAAGACAAGGCTTGGTTCTCATTGCACCCTGAGGAGCACAGTCTTCTAGAGCCACCTAAATGGCATTATTATTATTATTATTATTATTATTATTATTATTATTATCACAATGCTGGAAACCAAACCCATGGCCTTGTGCATGCTAAGCATGCACTCTACCACTGAGCTACATCCCAACCCTTGTAACAGCTTTTGTGTAAGCAGTCTGTTGAATGTGCTTCTCCAGGAAAAACAAAAGCATGAGACAAGTTTCATAGGCTTAAATGAGTCCATAAATCCACAGCATTTGGTCTACAAATGTTCACTCACAGGCTAACTCACTAGCTAGAACTCGTTCTCAGCTTAGTACTGAGAGGCTAAAGTGCAGGGCTCAAAGAGGAAATCAAAACTAAAAGGATTTAAATCTACTGAAAAGCATAGGAAAGCACCACTTATAAAATAATCTTGTGACCGTGGCTGAAATAATTGCACATTCTTATGCTTTTCAAGAAGGAACTGGATGGCCTCATTCCCCATATGTAGTGGCTATAGAGTTGAAACTTATATATATATATATATAGTGGTACTGGAGGTTGAACCCAGGGCCTCGAACCTGCATGCTTTGCAGGTGCTCAAGTGCTGGACCACTGAACTGCGCCCCCAGCCTTTTTTTTTTTTTTTATTTAACTTTTTGAGACAGGGTCTCGCTAAATTATGCAGACTACTTCTGGTCTCTAACTTGCAATCCTCCCACCTCCACCTCCCCAGCTGCTGGGATTACAGGTGTGCGCCACCACGCCTGGCTTGAAATTGATATTTTATGACTAAAATCTTAATGGGAGGTACACTTGAGTGTACAGTCAAATGTCTGAAACCTACACAAACAAAATAAAAACCAACCAATGAAACAAACAAAAACCAGATTAGACTACCCGGCACTCTGATGAGGCTGAATCTAAGAGGATTCTATCTTTCCTCCTTCCCTAGGCACCTCTGAGACCCTCTTTGGGTCTTTGTCAGCAGAAACATGAGTCTAGAGTTCTCCAAGTACTGGTTTGAGGATGATTTTTTTTTGCAACTGTACAAGGAACTCTGATGTGTTTGTTTTCAATGTAGGAATGTAATGGGGACTTTTGAAAACTTGGGAGAGTAGATTCAGCTGCACAACTTCTTACAGTGGTTCCATTCCAGTGGAAGATGGCTCAGGCTGCATTTGCTGAAGGGATTTCAACTATACTGAGACACTTCCAGATGAGACTAAGCAGATTACTTAGAAAGGAAAGAAGTTTGGACTGTTAGATCTTTGGCCTTTGGGTTTGGTATAGGCTTTAATTATGAGAGATGAAAAATTCTTTCCTATAGATTTGAAAGTGAGCAATGGTCATATTTAATCTTTTATGTGATGGTGCTGATATGGAAGGGTCTTTGTGTTTCCTTTTAATTTGTATAGAGCATTTTGGGGAGCTATATTGACTAAAGTGTGCATAATTTGGAATGGGGAATTTACTTTAGGATAAGACATAGCTTTGGATTTAATTTAATTAATATATTAGCTATTGCTGCAATAGTGCCTGTAACAATCTATTCTAAAACAGTAAAACTATCGCAGTAAGCATTTGTGTTTGTCATCCATGAGCCTGTGGGTCAGTTAAGGCATTTCTACTTCAAGCTGCTAGTTGGTTAGGAGGCATGTCTTCAGGTTGTGTTTGGGTCTGCTCCCCCCCTTCCCTCTCTGTGTGTGTGTGTTAGGTGCCTATTCTCCTATGATCAATGGCAGGTACTCAAGAGAGAGAAAATGTACGTGATGCCTCTCTCTTAAGGCTTTGGCTCAGAACTAGATGCTGTCATCCCACCCACATTCCATTGACCAAACCCAATGTCAATGGACAAGTGAAATACACTCTGCTGTTTTGTGCATTTGACAAGATATTACTGCCAAAGGATGTGAAGAATTGAAAACAGTTTCTATCAACTATAAGCAATATGCCCTTTTTTTTTCTGTATCTATCCATTATTTCTCTGGGATTTAGCTTTGTTGGTAGAGCGCCATTCTGTATTCTCTGAGGTCCCAAGTTCAATTCCCAGCACCACAAAAATGGGAGAAGGATGTGGCAACCCACTCCCGGGGCAATCCTGAAAACAATCAGCCACTGAAAACCCTATAAAGGTCTCTATGAGTCGGACATGACTCAATGGCACCTAACAACAACAACAACATCCATTATTTCACCTTTTATTCATTTAGAAGTGTGGTAAAAATTCTTCCCTCAAAATTCTTGTGGGTCCCACAAATTCAGGCCCATTGACTAATTTCATTAGCATTTATCCTAAAATTATTGACCTAGAATCTTCCCAGATGAACTTCAGGGATTTGTATTTGTGACACTATCAGCAGATAATTTCAACGAACTTAGATTTCAGTAGTTGGTCCATTTAAAGCAGGAACTCAGCTCCTATTCAACAATGGTATTCATCTACTTAAAATATCATCAGGACTTGTTAATTGTTATCTTGTTGAAACTTGTGTGCTTGGTCTTAGCTATAGGTACATCAGACCTCTCACAGTTCTCTCAATACATCTTGCAATTTTCTCCCTTGTTCGTGTTGCCCTTTAGCTACAGAATGCCATTCACTCATGTTCCAATTTAAATTCCCTATCACAAATCATTGATGTTTTAAAGTCCCATCCTAAGACTACCTTTTCAATTCATCTCTTCTTTGTGTTTCTGTACTACTATTCAGCTCTTGTCTTTTATCAAAGGTAATTGTATATATATTGTTCTATCCCAGCCTAAAATCATATTGATAGGAGCATGTCTGATTCATCTCTGTGCCCTCCTCAGCTCCTTCTGAATACACTTTTTCTCATTTTCAAAACTTAACCAGAGTGCTTCCCCCTTGGATGCCTTCTCCACCTGCATCTTTTCTACAGTTCCCTGTCTACCATCTCTCCCAGCTGGTTTTGAGACATCTTAGGCAAAGTCTTTAGGTTTTTGAACCTTCCTCCTTCTGTTATCATTCTGTCTGTACAAACCTCCTACTTGCTCTTTGATTTTCCCTCTTCCAGCTCCAATTTTGCCATTTTTATCTCTTCTAGTTCTTCACTTCACTAAGTATATTGCAGCAGGGGATATAGATTTTTTTCTTTTAAGCTTCTGGCTTTACTCTTCCCTTGAGAGCTTTCTCTATATTATTTTGAAAAATGCCCCACTGATCCCTACCCAGTGAAAGAGGGGAGGAGGCTGCCTTTTTCTACTTTTGATCATAGGTTTTAATCATATTTGAAAAGTTCTTCCTAATATAACTGGAAAAATTTCTCATTGTGTATATATTTACACCGAATCCTCCAACTCTTCAGCAACTAATTCTTGCTGTTTCCTTAGTGTGACTTGACAGAGGAACGATTCTTTTTTTTTTTTCTTTTACTTTGGATTTTACTACTACTTTCTTGCACATAGATCTTAGTGATCTAAAGGGCCACCTGCTTCTTTGGGTAAACATATTTAGGATGGTTAGGAATGTTTCTCTGATTCTATAATGCTCTTAGCAGACTCTGAATAGTTGACTTTCCAAGATCACTGCAGGATTACTCCTGCCTTGCTGCTTTGTTAAGTTGTTACTTCTCAATGCCACAGTTCTTGCAGTCAAAAGGAAAAATGCCATTCCTTTAACTTAATTTATCCTCTATCCCATTTTTCAGAAAAAAAATTATAGGAAAAGAGCACAGGCTTTCCCAATTTTAACATAACTTGTCTTTTGAACAATACAAATGATAATATAACACAAATACAGTTTTATTTTTATGATTTTTTTGAGTACTGGGGTTTGAACCTAGTGTTTTGCACATATTAGTCAAATGGCCTACCACTGAGCTGCATGCCTGGATCCTTTTTTACTTTTTATTTTGAGACAGAGTCTTGCTAAGTTGTGCAGATTGCTTCTGAGCTTGAACTTGTGATCATCTTGCCTTAGCCTCCTGAGTAGCTGGAAATATAGGAGTGTGCCATGGCTGCTGGCTATTTAATTTTTTGTCTTCCACTATTCTTTTGAAGCTCATTTGGTGGGGGAAGATTCTTCACTTGTGCTGGTGACATTTCTGATCCATCTTTGGGCACTTAAGTTGCAAACAAGTCTTGAACACAAATTAGAATGCAAGTCTAAAATGTTAAACAATGAAGATTAAATGTCACATTCTCTCTCTTTCTACAGTTGGGGATTGCTTCAGGCTGGGGGTCAGCAGGAAAAGAGGAGAATGTTTACTTCATTTCTGCATTTCTGATTTCTACTTTTCCCCCCTCTCTCTAGCTTCCCAGCTAGTTGCTGACTCTTCCAAGTTCAGAGTTCTAAAAGAAGAGTGGGAAGGTGATCGGAAAGGCTGATCTTGAACTAGTATTATCTTAAACTGGTTCCTAACTCTTTGGCATGATGGCTGTTTGTACCTGATTCATTCTCTCTCTAGGGCAATAATGAAGTTTATTTTTCTGAGATTCTCACTCTGAGGACCTTGTTTCACAATTCTTTTGATTGAGGAGAATGTATTTCTTATGTATTTCTTATTCTACTTGTGGATCCTTTTATAGTCTCTAGACTTAGCATTTATTTTCAGGTTTCTTCTGAGACCCCTTTGTCCCATTAGACAAGACCCAAAGCACCCATTGAACACGTGGTGTATCTTGTGTGACCCCATCTCGTAAGGTCAGCCAATCCTTTTGGCTAATCTGGTCACTGCAAGCAGCTTAGCTTTCCCAGGCACTCATTGTGGGAACACAGTCCAGTTCACTAGCTCCTTATTCATTGGTCAATTTTCAAATAGGTGATAAAAATATTCTTCTTTTGAGAGTAATTGGGAGCAAACGACCAAAATTAGGTTCTGTTAAGAAGAAGGGAGATGCAAAAAAACCCCAAAAATCCAAACCAAAACAAAACCCCAAGTTAGGCTTAGGAAATCCGAGCTCCTACTACTCTTTCTATTACTTATGAAGGTCTTCTAGTTCCCCTGGCTGATAGGCTGCTTCTCACTTTCTTATCATCCTGTCTGCCAGTCTCAGGTGCATTATTTCACCTCCTCAAGCGTCCCACTTCCCTTTGTCTCCCTCTAGTGGCCAAACAGGGAGCATCTCATTCCTAAGTAAGGTTTGCTTGATTTCTCACAAGTGCCTTTCAAAATGGTAGATATGGGGAGAGTGACACAAAAATGTTCAATGATATGTTCTCTGAGAACAAGTCTTGATTCGTGGTTCTGAGATCTATACCAAGATGATACTGACAAGGTCCCCAAAGACACTGCCTTTTGTCTCGGCCTCTCAGGATATGTGAACAGATTTATTGAGAACCTGGGAACCATCACAAAATATAGTATTTGGCATTTTATTCCTGATATAGCAACAGAAGCCTCTTTTTTTTCTGGTGAGGAGATGACTTTGTTTCAACTTTGTTACGTTTTCCTATTCAGAGAGCTTATCTTTGTTTTTTCCAACCAGGTTCCTTTTAGTCCTTTAAAATGTCACCATTCTAAACCAACCTCCTCTTTTTGCTCAGACATCTTTCCCTGCATATGAATTGAACTGTATCCACATCCAGCTCTCATGCAACCTTGCTCATCTTGTGTTTGTGTGCTTGCCTGACTTTAAAGCATATGTAACCTGAAGTTTGATCTTTTGGGGGACACTATTTCCCTTACCCTTTTAGCAAAAGCATTCTGTACCCAGACCATGTGACTACAAGAACTTGAGGCATTTCTGGGAGGCATTTATCCATGCTTTCCTACATCTCTGGACCCTTTTCTTTGAGCTCTTCTCTGATCACTGTATTTCATAATGCATCTTCCAGGCTGCCCTCTTACTTAGAGACTGCTGGTATGACCATGCAGTTTGTGCACTGCTCAACTCTAGAGGGTGCTTTGCATGTCAAATATGATGTGAATGACATCTTGTAAAGTTGAGCAACATGGTGGTACTCCTTTCTATACTACTTTTTCCTGAGGGAGGATAGAGCTCGTCTCTGGATTCTCAAAGGACTCTAACATAAAGATGGTTTGTGTGATAATGGAACAGGAAAACTTGAAATTGATTGGTCAATGCCATTTTACACATTAACACTTATGTTTTGTCTTTTGGCATTATGTCTCCAACTGCTCAGGCCCCCAGTCTACACCTATATCCAGTTTCTCTGTTAGGTCAGAATCTGTTTCCTCCAATGTCCCGAAGAAGTAATAAATAAGTTAATAATGTAATATCCTCCCAGACATGCCAGATATATAGATGAACTCATCCCCTTCCTTCCTCTCTTCCTACTCTTTCCCTTTCCTCTCTCTTCATTCCCTCCACACTTTTCTCCATCCCTGCCTCATCCTTCCTTTCACCTTTTCTTCTTCAAATACTTATCTATTGACTCTTGAATGCCAGGGAAAATTCTAGTTGAAATTATTCAATGATGAACAATCACATAATGTCCATTCTCCCATGTATCCTACATTTTAGTAGGAGAGTAATATGTATATGCACCACATTAGATCATATCATTATGAAGAATAAGGTGGAAAGGGATATAAGGCAATTGTTCTCAACCTTAGCTTCACAATGGAATCATCTAGGAACCTTACCTCCCTGCCCCAATGCCTATGGCCACCCAGAGTTTCTGGTCTGATTTTCCCAGAGAGAGGCATTAAGAGATTTTAAAGCTTCCTGGGTGTTTCTAATGTGCTCCAGGACATTAGAAACCAGGGGTAGACAGAAGTATAGTATATGTCCTACTTTATACAGGGTTGTTAGAAAAGGTTTTCGGAGATGACATCTAATTAAAACAGGGATAGGCTAAAGGAAGATCCCTGAGATAACATTTGTATCCTGGCTAATGTAAAGGCACTGGCTCTCCAAGAACAAATACACTGATTGGTCGAGGTAGTAGGCTACTGTGATGTAACTACTCTCAAACTACCAACGTGACAGTAGTGAACAGGAAGTTGGGCACAAATGACAATTGTGGGTTTTAGTGAGTTTCTTAAGAGCTGACTCCAGCATACCACAGTCTTGAGAGAGAAAGCAGGTTGTGCAAAGGCCCTGCCTCTTCCATTGTTTTGTAAGGGAGCTCGGCACCTACTCAGCTCAACCTCTCCCTCAGGGCCTAGGTTGTGAACATTTCCTTGATATAATCAAAGTATCCATTGAAACATTTGCTTTTCTCCTACAAAACCCTATAAACAGACAAGAAGACAAACTAGTCTTTCTCTATAGGTGGTTTCTGTGCTCTCTCCAGAGTTGAAAAATGGCTTTAGACTTCAAAGTGATGCTCTTCTTTTCTTCTTTTCTTTTTTGGCTCTGCCACCCATAGCATCCTGTGTATCTTATCTTCCACTTACCCAAACCAGGTTTGCTATTCATCTCTGCTCCCCCTGATCTTATAAACTCTTGACACTTTGAGTAATGACTTTGTGTTAGTACTCCCTGGGTCTACTCTGTGATAGTGACTAAAATCAGAATAGAAAAACAGAAACCAAGAAGTCCAGTAGAGATGGGAAACTTGTAGTCCTTCTCAAAAAGTATCTTAAGGTAGCAAATAAACAAACATCCTCTATTTTCTCTGCTGAACAAAATGACTCTTCTTTCTGGACCTCTTGAAATGACATTAAACCAAACAAACAGGTTCAGCAATAATTGGAGAGTCATGCACACTGTGAGGCAAATCAGAAGCATAGGGAATTACAGTGAGTGGTTTTTCAATTGCAAAATAGTGACAATTTTTACTGTCAGGAAAGTGTGCGTTTTTTCCCCCTGAAAGCAGACAGAATGTCAAATAGAAGGTACAATTGGATAATGTGATTTACATACAGATTAATCCATTAGTCTGAGAATCTTGATTCAGTAGGATGATATTTATCATCTGATTGCTTTGCTCATATAATCCAAGTGACTTTGTAACTTTAATTGTATTGCATGTTCTAGAAATATTGCCCATGATTACACCCTGTTTGAACTAATTAGGTGGTAATTAGCAATACAAGTTTCTTTTAAAAGTGCTATCATTAGAGAGATTGCTAAATGAATTACCTGGCACACAGGACTCAATTTTCTTGGCATAAATATATTTTTCCACCAAAGGGGCAGTAGGTTTCAAAGGCATTCTTAGCCTGTATTGGTTTGAAATCACTCTGTAACAAATTATCCTAAACTTAATGGTTTAACACAACACACATTTTTTATCTCACAGTATCAATAGGATAGAAGTCTGGCAGACTTTGGTCTGTATTTAGGGACCCTAATGACCAAAATCAAGGTATAAGTAGGGCTGCATTCATTTGTAGACACTTTTAAGAGATAATCCATTCCCTTTCCCACTGCATTTGTTGGCAAGACTCAATTCCTTCCTGGTCCATTCTTAGCAAAATTGTAGGGGTTTCCTGTGTTTCCTGGCTTCTGACTGTCTCTGTCTTCGAAGCTAGCAATGGCAGGTTGAGTCCCTCTGATGCTCTGAATTGACTTCAGCTGGGAAAAATTATCCTGTTTTAAGGGCTTGCGTGATGGAATTTGACTTATTTGTATACTCTAGAATACTCTACCCAGTTCAGTTTCCTTAATCTTGATCATATGGCCAAGTTCCTTTTGCATGTAAGATTCAGACAGATAAGAAGGACCTGCCTCTCCCTAGGGCTCTGGGGCAGGAGTTAAGCATTGTTAGACCACTGCTTATGTTAAATCACTGCTAATGTTAATGATAAGCCTGTACTATGAACCCTCCTTTTAATGTTTATTTGTTCTTTAAATAAGCTAAGATGTTAGAGGCTGGGGGAATTTGGCTCCCTAACTTATAGTTGTCAGAACTTGCCTGGTGCTCCAGCTTCCTTGAGTGAAGGACTATCATCCAAGCCACCAGCCCACCATACTCATGCCAGTACTGGCTGCTTTGAATACTCTATAGATACCTGGAAGAAGTTACACATCAACCACAGCTGCTCACCACTGAAGCACAACTCCAGCTCCTGAAGGCACAGTCTCAGCCATGACTGTTTCAAATAGGTTTCTCATGACTTTTTGCTATAACAAGTCTCAGTGAACTTCAGTTGACTTTGCACCCGTTTCCAGTCAGGCCAGAGGCAGTACAATTCCCCTGTGGTATAGAAGAATTCTTATGACTGATGCAAACATAGGCCTTCGTTTGCATGAAGGATTGGCATGACTGGTGCAGATACCCTTGCCACACCCCCTTTCCAGCTATATAAGAAAGCTGTTAGGTTTATCTTGTGAGCAAGTCCAGAGACACCCTCCTATCTGCCCCCTAGTGTTGCAGTATTAAGGCCCAATAAAATAAATGGTTTCTTTCAAGTGGTTTTTTCTTGCCTGCTTTGGATCTTTATCATTTGTAGAGTAGGCTTAGCTAGTAACATGAAGAAGGGCAGGTAATAGCAGCAGCAAAGGTGGCATTGGCAGCAGAGGGAGCAGCAGCTACCATCCCAGTGGTGGGAGTGATGACAATGGCAATTGCAATGAGCAGGAAGCTGAAAATTTCCAGAGAGTGGCCATAGCAGAAACCATGGAAGGCAGAGACAATGGAGCCAGTGAGGGCTTTGAAGAGCTGAAGATGAGAAACTGTGGACTCTGGTTGCTGGAAGAATTCCAGGGAGCTGCCCAAAGGGCTAAAGGTCTTAGACAGGGAGGAGGTATTGAGGGGAAACCAGGGAGTTCCTTTCTAGTATACTACAGCCTTCTTATTAATAATTTGGTGGCTCTATCACATATTTCAGCTGAGTTTCCTGACTAAGACTAGGGAGAAGGACCCGGCAGCCCACACCTGAAACAATTACCCATTGAAAACCCTGTGAATAGCAGAGAAACACTGTCAAGCACCACCATTTTTGTGGTGCTGGGAATCAAACTCAGGACCTTAGAGACTGTAGAGCAGTGCTCTACCAACTGAGCTAAATCCCAGCTCCGCACATTATCATTAGAACTCTGTTTTTTTTTTTTTTTTATCAGAGTCACAAATATCATTCATGCAAGGTAATTTGCACCTAGAATTGTGAATTTTTGGTATTACTAATGTAGAGAGAGATTTTACATTAGAGAACTTTAATGGTCTAACTCAAGACACTTCCCTCTTCCGACCTGTAGAGTGGCAGCCACCTCCTACTCGGCATCATGGCCACCTTCAGGCTTCTTGTCAAGCACTATGTAGTCAAAAAGGAGACTAAGAAATTCACCCAGCACCATTCACTGGTGATACTCAGAAGTATTGGCAACAGGGTGTGGGAAAATTCAAGGACTAGACCTTGGTGCCTACCATTGCTTGTGGGATCAACAAAAAAATAAATCACATGCTGCTCAGTGGCTTCCAGAAGTTCTTGGTTCACAATGTTAAGGAGGTGGAAGTGCTGCTAATATATGATAAATCTTATGATGTTGAGATGGCTCACAATGTTTCCTCCTAGAACTTCAAAACCATCTTGGAAAGAGCCATTCAGCTGGCCATCAGGGTCACCCATTGTAATGCCAGGCTGCACAAGGAAGAAAATGAACAGAAAGCTCATATGTATGTCTTATTTGCACTTTAATAAAAATCACAAAACTGCCAAGAGAACAGACAAGAATTTCTTGCTAGAGTTCTGAGAACTCTAATTTTATTTTTATACAAACCCTGTATTCCAACTAAATATCAAAGTGAAATACTTTATCCCATTCTGTTTGGAATTTTGTCAATAATTGTAGTTGTTCTCAGTGTTTTCCTCTGAGAGAATATGCCCTGGTAATTTCTTGATTCAGAAGAGAATAGGCATAAAACATCCTTTAATTTTTAAAAATATGCTCAGTCATATGCTTTTATGCCCCCATAAGCCAATATTCTTGCCCCAAAATAGTAATTTCAATTTATTAAAATGAAGGCAATCATTGAAAAGTGCAACAGAGAATTTAAAAGTACTATGTTAGCCAATGCCTGTGTTAAAATGCATGTGATGTGGATTTGATACCACTTTTGGTTTAGAAACTTTGTCTTTTCATATTTCAGTGGTTCTTTTAGCCCTGAAACATCACCTCTTCAGTGTGCAACTAGCCCATTTTTATGTTATATGGATCTGGGATTTCCAGGGTATAAAGCAACCTCTATCTATCTTTTCTAATTTGCCTCAGCAGATACAGTATAAAAAAAGTGTAGCATTAAGGAAGGATCTTTGCTTTCTTTTTAGTTTCTCTCTCTGGAGCCAAGTTAAAGTGAATACAGTCATTAAAAGGTTATCTGGTGTAACAAGCTCCCCTCTAACCGCAGAGCAGAAGGCTCTATTCCTCTGTGAGTTGTTTTATGAAGTAGCTCATGGCTGACAATCAGTGAACTAAATCCTTCGACAAGGAGAGATTTACAAGGACTTGTCTACAGAGACAAAATGTTTCTACAGACTTGAGCAGAGCTGGGATCAGGCATTAGCCGCCCTGTACATAAATACAGCTTGCAGCTTTGGGATTCCACAGCTGGGAGATTTCAGTAGCTCCTCCGTGTAAACATACCTATGGAATTGAGTTCTAAATACCAGGTTGGCTGTAAGCAGAATTCATGTACCTTCTAGGTGAGTTAAAATGGTATTCTGTAGCCACACATCCTAACCATGGAGCTCTTTTTCTTGATCTCTTGGGAAACTGTAGTGCTTAAACTGCATCCCCTTCCTCCTACTTCCCTTGCCACTAAAGAAAAAGTTATTCAAATTTTCACCCCTAGCTCCTTCCTTCTGGCTCACAACTTTGTATTGTCTTTTTTGACTGGTGTGTCTTGACAAGTTATTAGGTATTAAGAGTGGTAATAACGCTGCAGTAACCCATGTGCAAATATTACAAAATTTTGTTTTGATATTCCTGATATTCCTGATATTCAAGGGTTAATTTTATTAGATCCAAATGAAAGAAATGATAATCAGAGATAAATTATACAGACACTTAAAGGCATGGAATAATACAACTTGAAGGTACAGTAGATTTGCCCAGTCTATGTTTATCATTTTTAGATGAGAAAACTAAGGTCTTCAGAGTGTAGGAGATTTATCCATGGTTACAAAGATGGTCCATATGGGGACTATAGTCTGCAGGATTATAATGACCACACTGCTTGTGCAATATCAGGATGTAATAATTACAACCATATGCTGTGGAGCTCGATTTCCTGAATTTAAATGCCATTTCTATAATTTACTAGCTATACAACCAGGGAGAATGCATTTAACTTTCTGTCTGGGTGTCTTCACTGGCAAATGGAAATGACAAGGGCACTATTTCATGGGTTGTTTTGTTTATTTGAAATAGTAAATACATGTGAGTCAAATAGAACAGTAGCCAGAAAATAGTGAATGCTCATGAAATGTTAGCTGGTGCTGTCACTACTACCCTGCCACTATTATTTGACTGACTTCCCCCAACTCAACATGGTGAGAAGAAATTTAAAAAAAGAGAAAAGCATATACTCAGTTAAACATTTCCATAGGAACAATTGATATGAGGTGTGTGTGTGTGTGTGTGTGTGTGTGTGTGTGTGTGTGTGTGTATGCTTACCATAAAGCTATTTAGGTCTATTGTAGGTGTATCATTTGTGTAAAGCTATTAAGATTAGTTTGTTCTGGAATGAAATAGGTATTGGCTCAATATTTCAGTGCTTTCAAGTTACCAATTTGAATCCATTCAATATTCCATTTTGAATTCATACATGACCTTGTGGGGTACACATCATTTATTATAGATGCCTAGAGATTGTTAATTCATCATTAAAAACATCTTGAGTCGTAAAGCAGACTGAATTTTCATTTTGTCTACATGCTCAAAGTGTAACCCTTGTATGCAAGTCGTGAAACGTGAACCTATATATGCTTGTTGTTGTTGTTGTTAGGTGCCGTCGAGTCAAGTCTGACTCATAGCAACCCTCATAGGGTTTTCAATGGCTGTTTCGGGACTGCCTTGGGAGTGGATTGCCACATCCTTCTCCCATTTTGCAGTGCTGGGAATCGAACTTGGACCTCAGAGACTGCAGAGGAGCGCTCTACCAACTGACCTAAATCCTAGCCCTTATATATGCTAGTTACTCCCTAAAAGTTTTTTTGTTGGGAAGAGCATGAAACTGGTTGAGCAAATTTACCAAAATAAACAGGAAACTCAATGGCTTATACCAGTACCATTGTTCTGAAGAGCTTTAACACAAAGCCCTGCAGAAGGTACCCATTAGAAGAATGTTTGTTGTTGTTAGGTGCTGTCGAGTCCAGTCCAACTCATAGTGACCTTCACAGGGTTTTCAATAGTGGATTGCTTTGGGAGTGAATTACCTCAGGAGTGGATTGCCTCATCCTTCTACCTTTTCTTGTGGTGCTGGGGATCAATCCTGGGTCCTCAGAGAGTGTGGAGCAGTACTCTACCAAGTGAGCTAAACCCCAGCCCCAGAAGAACGTAGTACCTCTATTATAACAGTCACAGAAGCTGAGCACAACATAATGACCACCGAGAAGAAAATGGAAAAAACAAATTATAATTTATTTATACAAGATACTACAGCATGTTAAAAGTGAGTGTGCTATAGCAATATCCAACAACTGAAGTGAATGTTGGTAATGTAAGTAAAACCACAAATTCTAGAAGATAATGTGTGGTGTGGTATGCTTCGTACGTTTAGGAACAAAACAACACTTAAGAATATATATGATAAAACTCTCTCACTATATAGGTACACATTTACATAATCACTTCTAAGTAATAAAATATCCAATGATAACACTGCATTATAATTTATTGTAGTCTATGTACCTGAGGTCCAAAAGAAGAAAAATAATAATTTAAAATAAATGATTTCATAGAACTATTGTTTTTCTGGAAATAATTATCAGCCTGGTGCATGCAGAAAGGAAAAACTACACAGTGTGGCTTTGGAATGGGAAACTGTTATTTAAAAGTCCTTAATTTTTTTTGGTCTTATTTAATAGCATCTGTCCTCCGTAGCCTTTTCAGTCCGTGATCACTGGCCACGACATTGCTATTTGTATTTGCATCCACAGGGTAAGGCTATGAGATAGTCTTTATAGGCTTCTGTTAAGAAGAAATAAAATCTGGGCACATTTCCATTCCCTCCAGTCCTGCTGAAGCTCAGAGTAGAAAAAAGGCAAGTGATTCTGAGGGTTCATCCTTCAAATGCATGGAAAAAAGCCAAGCTTGTCCTTTCTTCTACCACTGCCTTCACTTTCATCTCTGCTGCTTGTTTCCTTACTCTGGTGGGTCGAGAGGGGGGTGAGTCCCAAAGCAAGGACAGGCTAAGAGAAGATGCATAGCTCAGCCCGTGAGCCATCTGAGAAACAGCATGGTGTGTTTGAAGCATGTGTCTGCGTTCTCTTCTCCCTAAATGCCTGACCTTTGTTGACTTTCAAGCAGAATGGCTGCTGCTGAATAATTAGATAGAGCGAACTTGCATATCATAAAGTGGAAGGGGGAGCTTACAGAAAAGGGCTAGAGTTCACAGGCTGTTCTCTCTTTTCTCTTCATCTGTTATGATGACAATAAAGATGTTCTTATGAACTAAATGGCGAGTTCTGACCCTGTACCCAGGCTTTGACTTGTGATTTTTCCAACTCATAAAACTTTCTTCTTCATGTCTGGTAGTGAGATATTTGAATGAATTTTCCCTATCTCACTATAATGGTGAGAGAAAATTGTCTTTCCTAGAGTGCAGGGAAAAATTAAGCCAGTGCAGCCCTTAGAAGTGTAGGACAGTGAACTTGGATTGCCAGAGATCTGTCTGGCAGAGTAGTCCAAAGCGTCCTGTTACTGGCTTTGTAGTTTTTAGAAACATTACATTTTATTTTCATACATGATTTGCCTTTTACTCAGTAATATGCCTGTGGTTGTTTTAATAGAAAAAAATTTCTTGCCAAACTTTCAAAGAAAGAAAAAGTTTTTGGAAAAATTTATCCTATGGCTTCTGGTATTCTTGGGGTACATTACTATCTACATGAGAGGTATCCATACCTCATTTACAAAAATATAGTGTTTAGCATCATCAAAAATAGCATTTTTTCTTTCATCTTATGCCTAGTTGTTTCAATCACATACAAGTTAAATATTTTATTAATATTATTTTTTTGTGTGGTCTTGGGAGGTTGAACTCAGGGTGTTGTGCATACTTTGCAGGCACTCTACCAATGAGCTGCACCCTTAGCCCCTACTTTTTAAAAATTTTTTATCTTGAGACAGGGTCTCACTAAATTATATAGGCTGACTCTAGCTTTGAGTTTGTCATCCTCCTGCCTCTGCCTCCTGAGTTGCTGGGGATTATAAGCATGTGCCTCTGCACCAGCCTATGAATTAATTTTTTAAATTAAATTCAAACTGATTAATTTATCTAATTATTGACTAGATTTAAGATCAAACTATGAGTGAATAAGCAGTAATCAATGGCTAGTTGTCACTTTGTTGTATATACCGCATATAAACTAAATTAAATGTTATTACAATATGTAGCAAGTTCTTAGCATATGATGTATTCTTTTTGCTAAAGGAGCCTTAAACTTGTTTTTTGGGAACTAAGAAAAGTTAAATAGATAAAAACCATACAAAACATTAAGTGATTGAGCAAAAAGCAGTAATGATATATGACCAGGCTGCTTGAGGAAATTATCTAAAAACTATACTAAAACAGAAGATTTGCTCCCTCCACTTCTTACCATTTTTGTCTTTCTTATTAAAATGGCCATGTGAGAAAAAGAAAGAAAATGACTTAGGAAGGTAGTGCTACTACTTTCTATTTGCATAGAACTTCTATATTTGTACAACCAGCTATCATCTTTCTCTTGAGTTCCAGAATACCACTTAAATATTCCACTTGAATATCATTAAGATGCTTAGGATGCCTCTAGAATTTAACAAGGTCAAAATAGAACTGTGTTCCCAATTTCTGCAAATGGCACCACAAACTACCCAGTTACCAATGTTTCAAATCAGATATTATTTTTGTTTTCCCCTCCACCCTACTCCATATCCAAACAATCAGTAATTCTCTTGCCCTTCTCTACAAAATGTGGATAGGATCTGTCCATGCCCCTTCATCTGCACTGATGCCAGCTCAACTAAGCCCCTTATTTTTTTTCCTGGACTAGAGCCTGAGCTGTATTTTTGGCTGCTAATCTTCTCCATTCCCCTAGAAGCTAGAAGATTTTTAAGAGTGTGAATCAGATTGTGTGGCACACTTGTTTAAAGCCCTCCACTTGCATCCATTACAGTTGGATAGAATACATAACCTCTTCTATAGTTTGGAGGTAAAATGTTCCCCAAAAGGCCCATGTGTTGAAATCTTGGTCACCGGCTGGTGGATACAATCATTGAGAGGTGACTGGATCCTGAGGGCTCTGATTTCATCTGTGGATGAATCCATCGATGGAGTTGTGATTTGATGGCATTATTGGGGGCTGAAGAAAACTAGGAGGTGGTGCCTGGTGGAAGGAAGTAGGTTACTGGGGGTGGTGTGTGCCTTTGAAGGGTACATCTGGTCCCTGGACCCTTCCTCCTCTCTCTTTGCTTTCTGGACACCATGAAGTGAACAACTTTGCTTGCCACAAGCTTTTGTTGCCATGATACTCTAATGTACTTCGGCTGGGGAACAATGGAGCCAGCCGATTGTTGACTGAAACCTCTGCAGTCATGAACCAAAAGACATCTTTCTTCCTTTAAGTTGTTTTTCTCAGGTATTACTATGACCCTGCCCTTCCCATCACTCAGGCTTCAGCTCAAATGTTACCTCCTCCCTTAGGCCTTTCCCAACCAACCTATTTAACCTAGCCTTATCTCCTTAGACACTCCTAAAGCATTACAAGGTTTTAGTTTTAATCTCTTCTTAGATGTTACCTCTTTCTGAAATTTTCTGTATTAATTTATTTGTAGACTACAATTTAAGCTTCATCAGTGGAGGGACACTCCCTTTGTTGCCCACATATTATCTCCAGCACCTGGCTCATTGAAAACTGAGTACAGGTGACTGTCTGGACAACTTCATTGACTTCATTTGATCCTCATAGTAACCCTCTGAGTGATTCTTTCAAGGGTTGATGTTTAATTATTGTGTGCCTTTAGGGCTTTTTGCATATCATAATACATACTTTTTTGAAAGAATATGTGATTCTTTTGATTTTTTTCTTTACCCCAGTACTGAGAGGTTGAACCCAGGGACTTGTGCATGCCAGGCAAGTGTTCCATCACTGAACTGTACCTCCAGACTCCTTTTTATTTTTTATTTTGAGACAAGGTCTTACTATGTTGTGCAGGTGGCCTCTGGCCTTGAACTCACAATCCTCCTACCTCACCCTCCTGAGCTGTTGGGATTACAGGCATGTGCCATGGCTCCTAGGAAAAACCTAGGTTTTATAGAATCCATGTAACTTTTCCCAGTGTTATAAGGTATGTAAATAGCACATTTGAGTCTCACATGTATGTCTTTTTAAAACAATTTCTCCCATCTTTATTGAGGTATAATTGACAAAATTTGTATATATTTCAGTGATACAATGTAATGTATGGATATATGTCTTCTAGCAAAATGATTTAGTGTCTTGGACCCCAGGTATTTGTATTCTAATGTGTTCCTTCCCTATTGGAAGTTCTTCTACTGAGAGCACTGTAAGGAAAATACTGGATAGTGCAATTTCTAGGATGGTGCCTATCCAATTCCACAAAAACTTATGGAGAGAATACTTAGGTGGTGGTGGTGGTTGTTGGTAGGTGCCATCGAGTTGGGTCCTTAAATATCAAAATCAAGTTTTTCTTTCTTTGTAAACATCAATGTGTTCTTCACTGAACTTCTTGATTTCCTTTTATTCAGACAGGTCTAATAGGAGTTCCAGTGTGAGCATCATTCATATCTTAGAAAAAATGCTGGGATGAGAAGTTTGGAAGTGTCATTATGAAACATTTAAGATTGCCTTTGCCTACTGTTTTCTTCCTTGGTTCTTTCTACCTGGGCAAATTGTACTTCTCTTTTGCTTAGTAAATGACAAGATTTTTGAGCACAAGATTTTGTTTGAGAGGTGGTAGCTGATAGTAATTATCCAGTAAGTTTTGGGTTTAATATGATTTAAGCTCAATTTTATGACCCTGGAAAAGTCTAATTATCATTTTTTTCTCCTATGTTTCTCTCATGGATATAAAAGTAGTACCTATGTCCTAGGGTTGTTAGAAGAATTAAATGATGGGGGACACAGTGAGTCCCTATCTCAGTATGTGGCACATAGTGAAGATTCAAAAAAGTTAGCTATTATTGTTTTGCATCTTTGTACTTCTGTTACCAAAGTACAGAAAATGGCACATAGTAGATATCTAAAACTGTTGATTAAATGAACCCAGGGAGCATGTGGTCTGCTGGATCTTTGACAAATTTTAACAAGTTTATCCCTTATTAATTTTCTTAAGGAAAATATCAAGAAATGTACCTATTGCTTCTCCTAACATCTGTCATTCATTTCCTAGACAAATCTGATTTCTAGATATTTGACAGAATTTCAAAATGTATATTTTTCATCTTATATTATTGTTAACATGAAAAAGTACATTGTTGGAGAGGATCTTTCTGCTTAGATTTTAAATTGCCAAATTCATATTTACAGGATAATGGTGACACCATCCTAAAAGCTGGTCGTTTTTCCTCAGGCCAAAATACCCACCATTAGTCTCTCTGTAGAGCATTTATCTCTTAATCCAGGTATGCTCTGTTATCTTTATTTGCTTGTTGATGGAAACATATTTTTTAATATTGCCTTTAAGCTGAAAAATTCAAAGGTGCACATCAATTTTCAGAGTGAGGAGGATAAATACCATCTGCTGTTTCTTTTTTAACTTGTTGCTGCTGAAGGGGGAGCCCAGCATGTTTTCTGTTTGTCAATTATAAAGGAAGTAACTGGGGAGTCTTTAGAAAGGAATGAAGTTATCATTTCATGGGCATATGCTGTCTACGTAGAGATTTAAAGTTATCATTTTTGGTCTTGTGTTTGAATAAAGCAGAGGTATTGAGATGGCTCTAATTGTGCCAGAAGAAAGTATGACTTTGCTGTCTACAACATTCATCTAAAAAATGGACAAAAACCCATATGATAGCTAAATGAATCAGCAGTGAGGACTCCATAGTGCCAATCCCTATTTTAAAAACTTCCTTCTGTTTTTCAGTCATTTTTCTGGTTTCTATTGTTTGTAGAATTCGTTTCCTTTATATCTACAGGCCACATAGGGACAAAACTTTTTTTCAATTGGATGATAGGAGGAGAATTGCATCAAGCAACAGAGAAATGATATAGGATAACTGAGTGTTTAAAATGTGAACAGTTGGGCAAATGATCTGAATAGACACTTCTCAAAAGAAGAAACACAAATGGGCAATAAAGATATGAAAAAATGCCAGTGTCATTAGCCATCAGGGAAATGCAAATGCACACTACAACAGGATATCATCCCATTCTCATTATAATGGCCATTTAAAGCTAATAACAAATGTTCAGGAGGGTTATTATTTCTCTGAAAAATGAGGTGAAGGATTAGAAAATAGTTGATAAAATGATTTGAGAAAAAAGAAATTATTATTGAATTAGATGCAAGGCCATTCATTGGATTAGAAAACATAATAAAAATTTGGAAGAATATTATGCTTTGATTCTTTAGCAAATATGCTCAAACTCTTGTCTTCCTTTAAGGAGGCCAAAGCTATAAATATTAGATGATGCATTGTGGTCATATCTTGTTCCAGAAAGAAGACAAAATAATCTGTGCCCACATATTCAAAGAAACATCTTGATTCTGAATAGAAAGATTAGAGAATGAATGTATGCCTATATATTTTAAAATAAAATAACAAGTGTACATGTATATTTTGGGAGCTCACTTTGTTTTCAAATAATTGACTGTCTTGAGGTACCGGCTGAGCTAGGGAAGAATTTTCTCTCTAATCACAATCCTCATTGTGAATGGATTGAAGGTGGAAACATGACAAAGAACAGTTAGTTGTCCAGCTTTGAATGACTTCCCTTCCCACAGCCTGATTCCTTTTCCCTTAAATAAGTAGATTGGACCTAATAAACCTTTCTGTTTCTCATATTTTATGTTAATTTCAAACTGGCAAAAGTAATGACCTTTTGTATTATGTCACCTGATGACTTTCGCCTGTACTTCTATCAGCTATAAATGTTTGAACATTTTATTGGTCTTAGAATATTTATTTGAATTCATCTTGGTCTCTTGTTAATCATCCAAGAGACTCTTGTCTGGAGGGGAAATCCAGATTTTGTTCAGTTTGTTTATTGCTCTGTCATATCATGTTGCTCCATTGCTTACAATCGTCTACTTTCCTTGGTACGAATCCAAGTTCATGCTTTCACAGAGCATTCCAGTTTGATTCTGTGCACTTCTGTTACTGAACTGGCTCAATTTCACCTCCAAAGTGCTATTTTATGCCCCTAAGAGTTCACTCATACTGTATCTTCTGTCTAGAATATTCTTCATCTCTCCTTTTTTTTTTTTTTCTTACAAGGCCTTACAGTCTCAGTTCTGGTGTAATCTCTTTCAGAGAATATTACTTGATTACCTCAGGCCAAATTGGGCACATCTTCCATGTCCCCACTAAGGGTCTAAGTTTACCTCCAACACTTCACCATTTCATTACTCCTCTGTTCTACTAACATAATATCCTTGAAGAAAAAGACTGTATCATAATCATATTTGTCCCAAGACCTGAACAGCTTCCAGCATGAGAACTTGTTTGAAAAAAATAGATCAAATGCACTTCTGCAAATATAAATATTTAGAGCTGGACATTGAAGGAAATATCTAGACTGTCTACAGGAAGATCTTTATTTTTACGTGAAGAAACTGAAGCCCAAAGAAATTAACAATTTTGCTCAATGCCTGCTGCTAGCCTTGGAGGCTATAATTTGCCCACTGTGTCTCAGCTATAGACTCACTTCCTAGGTTTCTTTAAATTCAAGAGCATTTGGCTCACGAATTCACAGGGGAATTAATTTATTAAACAAGAGATAAATTTGGTATAAAAAGAGGAGGCCTTGGAATGTCTTCACCTGAGCTTAGATTCCAAAAAGGAATAGAGAATGAGGTCCAGGTAATGAGCTTTTCCCCAGTTACCAAGTGAGCAAAAATGCTTCTGCCTGTACCCCTCAGTAGTCAACTCCGCCAACTCAGGGACACTTCCTAACGTTCCTCTTTTTCTCATCCAGCGATCACCACAGCCTTAACCCCCTTTTGGTCTGGGGAAAATTATCAAGTCACCAATGTTACACAGTTTAGTAAAGAGAATTAAGACTAGAACTTTGTCTTTTTAACCCAGTTCCAGTTTTGCTTCTTTACCTCACTATTTATATGTAGAGAACCTTGAATTAAATTCAATTCTTGTTTAAATATTTGAATTAACTCAAAACTACTGTTCAGGGGAAAAATAAACCAAACTTTGCCTTTTCTCCTCCGATAGTATCCTGCCTGTATCCAAGTCAGACAACAGCTTAAGATATTTAATTTTTATAGTGCAGTTCTGGCGATGCTGCCTACATTTGAGAACTTATGTATCTCCTACAATCATGAGCACAGGGCACTTGCACAGAAAGACTTCAGTGTGTGCTTTACTGTTGTGCGATGCTCATCAAAAGTCCTGGTGAGAAAATTGGTATTCCAGTATTAGAGACAGTGGAATCACTTATTTTTATCAGATTCTCTAGGCTTTATCAGGCTATCAAAACACACTATGAGGTAGTCACCTACTGAAATTTATTATCCTTGTGCTCTGCTGAAATGCCATTGCAAAATGCAATTTGAAATTATTCCTTAAACTTTGAAATAAGATATAGTCATAAACAGAACTATAGCATGTCCCTAAGCTTTTATAAATTTGTTATCAATGACACCTTTAGTTTGTTGTTCATTGTACTTTTGTTATAAGTTTTCTCAATTTAAAGCTAGGAAATAGGTGTACTTCTTTGGTTATCTGTGTATATGCTCTTTTAGTAAATAATAGGGAACATGTAACATGCAAATTTTTCCATTTTGCTTTGGCTGCAAGGAAACACGGGTGTTTTATGATCAATAATAGGAGCTATCTTTCATTTAAGTTGTTGCAGTATTTTTCTTTTTACATTTTGTTACTTGTTGTTGTTGTTCTTAGGTGCCATCGAGTCATGTCCTACTCATAGTGACCCTCATAGGAGTTTCAATGGCTGATTGTTTTGAGAGTGCCTTGGGAGTGGATTGCCACATCCTTCTCCTATTTTGTTACTTAGTTCTTGTTTAATTAATTTTGGTTACTTTTTGGAGTTTTATATTATTTTGGCATCTTTATATTTAAAAATATCACATTTTAGGAAAGGGGTGGTGAAATGCTGCCTCTTTAATAGTTGAGGAAAAGTTAAATTAAGCAAAGAATATTGTTCCACTTGCATAATGAAAACTTACAGTGGCTGGATATTTCTTCCTTTTATAATTTAGGTTTTTGTAGTACTTGGACATTGAACCTGGGACTTCACACATGCTAGTCAAGTGCTCTGCCACTGAGCTGCACTCTACCCCTTTTTTTATTTTGAGACAGGGTCTTGCTAAGTTGTTCAGGCTCTTCTGGATTTGAACTTGTGATCCTCCTGCCTCAGCCTCCCAAGTCACTGGGATTACAGTTGTGCACCATGGCACCTAGCCCTTTTATAATTTTATAATTTAATACGAAAGTATACCTTACCTGTTCGCATTTATGATGAATAAAATCTTGCAGGTGAGATAAAGGCATGAGATTCTGATTCTCCCAAGAAGAACCAGAATTGGAATTGAGCACAGTGAAGCAGTGACAACACAAGAGTCACACTTCTGCATGAAGCCATAGTGCTGGTGGTCAATTTTGGACAAATGGGTGTTAGAGCATAATATATCTAGTGCTGAGCTTTCTTGCTGCTAACTGGATTCTGAGTAGTGTTTTCAGTAGAGAAGCCCCATTCTGTGGATGATGTCACTCCTGCCTGAGTAGCTCCTTAGCTTAGTTCTCTGGTCCTCTCAGTAATTCTGTGAGCTACTACATATTCTTTAACAGGTGTTTATTTTGTGCTGAAACCTATCACAGCAGATTTTATTGGGTGCAGCTAAGAATCTTGACTAACACAGGCTTTCAAATGCACATATCTTTAGGGGCTATTCAAATAACAAAAGAGACTGATGTGGGTCAGCATAAATATCAGGCAACAGTGAAAGAGGAGAGAAGGCTAATGCATACCTCTCCTAACAGCATTCAAATTCAACTTTTTGAAAAATTCTGTCCACTAAAAGTAGCCTGGTTGCATCTGCTCTCCCAATTTAGATTCGGGGTATACCAGTTTGTGACCTTTGATACTCAAATTTATTTGATGGACTTGAGTTATCCTTTTTAAAAAATTGATTGTAGAGAGTTCTTTCCTAGTCTTTTTATAAAGTTTGAATTTTCCACTTATACATTTTGCCAACTTAGTAACATGGTCTGTGACTCTGGATGCCCTGGAGTTTTTAGGAGGTTTGTTTGTACTTATACACATCATGGGAAGGCCAATCACCACCCCAAATGAGAAGAAAGGAATAATCCTGGATACTGTGGGCTAACAGTGTTCTGTTGCAAGAGATGTGCCTGAAAATTGCATCTGAAAGAATGATCATGAGCTCTGTTGGCCAGTTTTCAGAGTGGCAGGTGTATGGGATGATGTTCAGGGGAAAACTCATCTATTTTATCCTTCCCCTCAAGAGCTGATTAGCTTTAGTTCTTTAAAGGATGAAATTCAGCACCCAGTTCTCTGTGTTTTATCCAGAGAGACGTGGTGCTTTAAGACAACTTTTATTTGTGGTTTGAAAACTGCTTTGGGATTGCTTTCTGTTTTATGATTCATGTATATGTTGCCTCATTCCTTCCCATTGGAGTGCCACATCAACTGGCCTCGTTAGCTCTAATAGACCTTTTAGTTCTTGTGGGGTTATATGGGTACAAAGTGCTTCAAACTTATTCATGTCACTCAATTTAAACAAGATGTTGTTGCTATTACAACATCTATTTTATAAACAACTCCTCTGCCTCTGTTTCTACTTATTAGGTGCATGAGAAAAGGAAGATAGCATTCCAATCAGCTAAGGAACTAAAAAGTCTGGGTAATTGCGTTTGATGAATGTTGAAACCTCAGTCCCCAAATACTCACAACACTTTCTTTCCTGACACCAGCAATAATGGAAATGTTATAGTGCTGGTGAAGGATTTCCACTGTAGGCCCTTGAACATGGTCCGAATATTCATAGTCAGGCATAACTGATTCAGATTTCTTGGTTTTCCTTTATCCTCCAACTGAAGTCAGGATTCTAGTTTTTTTTTATGACAACTATTTGTTCTAACCAAAAATCCTGGAATCTGAGAAAAGGCAAAAAACTAAAGTAAAACCAAAAAGAATGATGGCTAGAGTGTGGAAATAAAATATTTGTGTGTGCATAAAAAGTTATCTGACAGGAAAATTATTACTTTCCAACAGTAATTGTAGGAATAGTATTGCTTTGGAGTTGTGGATTAGCAGATCTGGCAAAAAGCACACTGATGATCTTGTCCAACACCCTCTATTTTCAGGCAAGGCAATGTGGTTTAGAAAGTGGTAGTAACATATTTGAGATGTGGGGGTAAGAAAAGAGGAAATTGATAGGGAAATAGATTCTTCACTAGAACATGTAGCTTTTACCTTCTTAGGAGTAACAAAGGAGAGGGTAAGTGCCCTTAGTGGAGGATGTGAATCATGAGTGGTAGAAATATAGCAGAAAAATATTGTTTGAAATCTCTCTTTTCTTCTTTCCATTCTTCCTTCTCTCCTCCACTTCTCATTTCCTTTCCTTTTTTGGTGAACACTTTTGTATTTACCCTTTGCACCTCTTTTTCATTGCCTCTTGACCATGATTTTGAACTGAAAGAAATTTTGTCTCCTCTGGAGACATTTTTGTAACAACTATGGAGAATGTGATTGACATCTAGTGGACAGACCAATGACACTGCCAAATGTCATACAATTCTATGGTCCTGCCCCACAACAAAGGGTTTTCTGGTCCAAAATGTCAATAGTGTTGGGACTGAGAAACACTATCTATGTTGATACATATTTGCAAAGAGAAGGGGCCAGAGAGCAGACTAGTGCCCTTTATCTATTGGAGATACATTCTAAGATATCCAGTAGATACCTGAAAGTGGAAGTATCAAAACCTAGATATGGTATTTTTTCAATGCATACAAATTATAATAAAGCTTAATTTATAAATTAGGTATAGTAAAAAACTAATAAAAATAAGACTAGTTATTACAGTATTCTGTAATAAAAGTTGTGTGTATATGTTGTTGTTGTTGTTAGGTGCCGTGGAGTCGGTATCCGACTCATAGCGACCCTCATAGGGTTTTCAATGGCTGACTGTTTTGGGATTGCCTTGGGAGTGGATTGCCAGGTCCTTCTCCCATTTTTGTGGTGCTGGGAATTGAACTCGGGACCTCAGAGACTACAGCATAGCGCTCTACCAACTGAGCTAAATCCCAGCCCAAGTGTTGCCCAGGCTGTCCTTGAACTCGCGATCCTCCTGCCTCATCCTCCGCAGCAAGTTGATTACCGGCATGCGCCACCACAACCGGCTGTGTGTATATAGTCTATCTCAAAATAGCTATACTATAGTCATCTTTCTTGGGTTAATGAGAGATGATACAATGGCAACATGATGAGCTGAAGTGATGTGAATGACATAGGCATTGTGATTAATGGGCAGGTAGCTTATATAGTGTGGATACACTGGACAAAAGGATGATTCACATTGTAGGTGGAACAGAGTGGGATAACACAAGATTTCACTATGCTATTTAGAATGGTATATAATTTAAACTTATGAATTGTTTACTTCTGGAATTTTCCATTTCATATTTTCAGATCATAGTTGACTTCAGGAATCTGAAACCTGAAAAATTGAAACCATGGATATGGGTGTGTATGTGGCCATTGTATTAAAAGAAAAGAGAAGATATGACAAAAAGATAAAAACATTTCCCAATTACAGAGAAAGACAGTGGTACACTACTCCAGTGTTGAGAGGAGGAATATGAGGAAAAAGCTTGAGAAGGGTAAGAGGTGAGATTTGATGTTTCCCTGTTCCTTTCCATCTCTAGTTGGTCATAACTTAGAAGAGATGGAAAGGCAACAAATAGTAAATTACCCACATAAGTTTAAATGGTGACTAAATTCCAGAGTGGGTTGGGGTTTAGCTCATCTGAGAGAGTGCTGCTCTAGGCTCTATGAGGCCCTGGATGCAATCTCCAGCACCACAAAAATGGGAGAAGGAGGTGGCGACCCACTTCCAAAGCAATCCTGAAAAATCCTATGAATAAGCCTATAGGATTGCTGAGCTGGGCCCAACTCCATGGCACCTAACAACAACAACAACAACAAATCCCAGATTAGGAGTCATATTTCTTGACTTCTTAGCCTTTTGTCTTTTTGACAAGATTTAATGCTTCTCAGAGAAGCTCTACATTCAGCTAATGTCTTAGCTAGTAATGACTTTAAACCTTAGTTTAGAAGTAGCTGAGGGAGATGCCCAGGCAAATGGGCCTAAGTCAGTGCCTGTCTCCCTCTACCCCAGACTGGCATATAGGAGGTCAAGAAATTACTATGTTTCATAGTGGGCTGCTGGATATACTCGTAGAAGAGTTCCTTAGGGGTAGAGGTAGAGAGTTACAAGGTAAACCACCCTAGCTGATCATCCAGATCTCTGACACCAACAACTCTGATAGGCAGACAGTGAACTTTGACTATCTGACCCTAGGCCAAGAGTGATACCAGGCACTGCACTTTTGTAGCAGTTACAGTGAGACCCCACAGGCCATGACAAGAGTGGAATACCACAAGCTCCCTCCATCCCATATGATGCCACATGAGCCTCCCCGTCTCTTGTAGGGCACTGCCTAGAGAGGCAGTACACCCCGGGGCCTATCTAGGCCCCTTGGAGGACTGAGGCTTGTTCCCCAGGCAATCACCTTTGCCCTACATCCGGGAACTCAGGGTCATCGAGCTCTCCAAGATGGCGCTGGCATCTAATCCCTTGCGTTAGACCCCTCGACACTGATTGGCTATTTCCAAACCCCTGAATGGCTCCTGATAGGACCATTCTGAAACCACCCCTGATTGGCTACTTTTACAAAACCAAATTTGAATATCCTCTCTGATTGGCTGAAACACATATGGGTTGATTGCCCCTGATTGGTCCCCGGCTAGCCCCAGAAGAGTATATAAAGGCGGTACATGGAGCAGTCTGGGTCCATTCCATCGACCGGGACAGACAAGGAAACAATAAAGAGCTGTTGGAGAAGAGAACTCGGAGTCGGCATCTTCATTGGGAAGAAAAGAAGCAAGGAGCTGCCGTGGGCATAAGCCTCTGAACCTGCCTTTCTCAAGGCTTCTCAGGACAGCCATCGGCATAAGCCTCCTTTCTGGGTGGCGTGGCTCTTGGGTGCTCGGCTCCCTCTCACCAGACAATGGGTCTTTGTCGGCTGGTTCCTGCTCATGGCCAGAGTGAGTCCAGCAGATGGGCGATGCCCCACAGTCTCTCTGATGTCTGGAGAAGTGAATGAGAACAGGTAGCAGAGGGCATGCAGAAAGGTCACTTGTCTGAAAGAAATTAAGTTTCAAAATAAAAGATCAGAAGCATCTAAGTAGCAAGTACTTTTCACAATTGGAAGGAATGAATGGTGAAGAGAAAGCTGAGAGATGGTGAGTACACATTTCTCCCACATGTATTCTGTAGCCACACAACCTATAGGTACTAGTTTAGTTTTCAACTCTTTTCCTTACCTACACTCATTATCCCTTCTAGCCAAGTCCTCTCTAGGATGGTAGACCTCACTTTTGAACCAACACTAGTTGCCGGTTTGATCATTCTCGTGCTTTTGTTCTGTTCCTCTGGTCTCTATGGGTATCCTCAATGACAAAGGAACAGTATGTACTTTATATGTATATGCATTATACATATATAGAGAAACTTGTCAGTATTTCATATGTAGTAGGATACTGTCCATGAAACCCATACCCTTTCTGATGAAGAACATGTCACAGCATAGAAGACCCAGTGGATTTCTGAATCTGCCAGGGCTCCACCAGGTAACATACAGCACCATTAAATAAGGAAATTGAGATGAATTTGATAAAACATCATGCAGGGTTAAGGGAAATAAAAAAAAAAAAAGGGACAGAGATGCATCTCAAAACCAGCAAAAGTGGTCTGAGGAGGGAAGAAGAAGGGGTAGTTGTTGGAACCCAGTGACGTCTGTAAGCTGCAGGAAGAACCTTTGGTAGAGGAAGTGAGTCACTGCCAACCTGGGGCCTGACAGGGAGAGGAAACATGGCAGTAAATATTCTGCTCTTGGTATGTTCCTACTCTCTGATATCTTGCTGATGACTCCTTCTGGTCAAAATGGAAGCCAGGGGAAGACTGTAGTTGACAGAGTCCATAGAAGGTGGCCTCCAGTGACACAGAGCAGGTAGAGAAAGTGGAGAGGAGGGAATCTGTGGGGACAAATAGAGAATATCTAAAACAATTGTGTTTATAGATATACTTTGGGTGTGATAAGTAGGAATTTGGGTTCTTCCCTGCATAATCAATGTGACCTTGAGCAGGTTACTTAACTTTCCTGTAAATTAGTTTCCCCTTCTGCATAATGGTGGTAATAATAACAGTATTTACCTCATTAAGTTCTTTTGAGAATTAGGGATGAGCATGCAGAATACTCACAATAGTACCAGACACATAATAATTACTTAGCAAACATAGTCAATTTTCCTGGTCAATTTTTCTCTAGTAGGACAGGTAGTGCGGACTGTGTTTTCAGGATGCTTCAGAGAAACATTTTCTCTTCACGTGCAGGAGGATGCCTTGCTGGGGAAATCCTGAGTGTAAAGAGAAGAATTGGGTAAACTACCCTATAACCCTTTTGATTTCACACTTAGTTTATCTCACTTAAATCATGGATCTGCTTCCATCTTTTTGTGAACAAAATTTTGAGAAGTTGCCCTCCAATAAAACATTAGTCACAATTACAGCAAAACTTCTATAGTCCAGTTGTAAGATAAATGACTTATTTTAGGATGTTTTAGCTGCTTTGATGTTCAATAATGTTCCTCTCTGGGTGGCAAAGATAACTTCCTATAACCTAGAAACAAACTGGTCTGCACTTCTGTTTATGTGGTGGATGCTGTGGTATGCTACCTAGGTCCCCCTCCCTTTTAAGATGAGGTACCTCTTTTCCCAGCTTTTCAAAATGTTGGTGGTTGACCCTTTTCAATGACTTCCTCTTTGTGAATTGCCCTTGGCTGAAGAGAGTTACCTCATCTGTATGCTCTGGCTAGTCAATATGCTATATACAAATCTGGCAACTTTGATTCTATTTGAGATAACTATAACAGGTTATTCCAACCCCTTGCCCTCTGCGAGACCACCTGAAGGCTTTGTTGTGACTGTGTTGCAGCTTAATTTCTCACCTGGGGCAGTTCTGCTCTTTTCTGTCCCTCACAGGTATGAATACCAGTAATATGCTCAACAAACTTCCTGCAGGCAAATCTTGCCCTTATAGTCTTTCTAGAGAAGTCCTGCCTGTAGCATTTAGGGCCAAGAATTAGTCTGCATAAACCTCTACAATGATTGTTGTATCACCTGCAATGCTCAATAAGTGTTTATATGAAGATGAATAGCACTTGAAAAGCTGACTCAGTAGGATCTTGGGTTTGTTGTTGTTGTTAGGTGCCATTGAGTCAGGTCTGACTCATAGCGACCCTATGTACAACAGAATGAAGTACTCTCTGATTCTGTGCCAGACACATGACCTTACTTACATTTAAGCCCATTGTTGCAGACACTGTGTCAATTCTTCTAGTTGAGGGTCTTCCTTTTTTTCATTGGCCTGCCATGCCCCCAAACATAATATCTTTCTCCAGGGATTGGACCCTCCCGAAAACATATAAAATACCTCAGACGCAGTCCAGCCATCCTAGCTTTCAAGTAGCACTCTGGTTGCACTTCTTCTAGGACAGATTTGTTGGCTCTTTTTGCAGTGCATGGTATATTACAATATTTGTCTCTAGCACCATAATTCAAAAGCATCAATTCTTTCCCTGTCTCCCTTATTCAATGTCCAGCTTTCAAAACCATATGATTTGACTGAAAATACCATGGCATGAGTCATCAGAGAGGACCATGTGTTCAGATAGAGGAGAGATATGCTTTGGTTTCACTGGGGCTGAGTTCCTACAAAAGAGCAACCATTTAAAAAAAAAACAGTTTGAATTGGCATTTTTACTATTGAATTAGATATTCCAACTAACCAGCTCATAGGCAATAAAGCTCCATTTTGTACTCTTCACAGGGATTCTTTGAGGTTGTGCCAGATTTCGTAGTGTTAATGTATGCTTAAAGCTCCTTAGAAAGAAATGTCCACCAATGGTAGTGCTTTTTCCCTATGGCCTGATATGACTCATTAAGGTTCTGACTATTTGAAAACTGTTTTAGGAGAATTGTGTTTGGATATGCTATTATGATTATGAGAAAATGTAGCTCCACTAACAAAAATTACCTCAAGACATAGTAATGCCTTGGTAGATTTCAGATAGCTGAGGAACTGGGTTGACTTTACCCAACTAAGGGACACACTTTAGTTTTACCAGCTGGTTGCAGCAGGTGTACCAGCGACGGCATTGCCCATAGTGCTTTGGGGTACAAGCTATAGGCTCTCTTTTCAAAAGTGTTAACTTTATTGCACTCAGTTTTTATGAATGTCTGCCAGGCTTTCAGGGAAGGATCTGTTTATGCACTAGTAACCCAATATATATATATATATATATATATATATATATATATATATATATATATATATATATATATTTTTTTTTTTTTTACTGTTGTTAAAGTTACTTGCACTCTGGCTTCCAACATGACACCTGTGCCCATATTCAAGCTCCTGCATCATAATCAAGCTATATCATCCATGTTTCAATTTAAGGCCAACAGCTGCAACCAAGTTAGGAGATTCTTTGGGTTTTACTGTGACACAGTTTTATTTAAAGTGTATTTCCTCAGGGGTCCAGATATCAAAAGGGAATTATTCTATGGGCCCCTACCACTACAGAGTCTCCCTGACTTGACCTAAGAATGAAATGAATGAAGGTATTGCAAGCACTATAATCTTCAACAAATAAAGAATAGTGTTAGATGCCAGATGCAATAGCCTCACCGAGTGAGTGATGAGTGAGCTCTGCATGGTATGCTAAAGTATGACACTTCCCAGTGGAAGAAGAAAATAGATGACTACAGTTCTAGATTAAATCATCCTTAATAAAAAAGGAGGGCTCTGTGTAACATCTCTAAAACACTTAGGGGTTTTCCCCTCTTTCCAATTTTGCTTTAAATTGGCATGTTACCTCCTGTAAACTTTTGATAGAATAGACTCACAAACATTCACATTTTTGAGAGGATATACAGAATAGTTGTTTTGAAGTGGGTAACTATGGATCTAATAGGGATCAGGTTTGAGAGAATATATTTACAAAGGATATTTGTGAAAGGAAAAGAATACAACTTCCAAGAGTATGGGACCCAAGTAAACTTGAATTGTCCCCACAGCGCTGATATATATATATATATATATATATATATATATATATATATATATATATATATATATAGAGAGAGAGAGAGAGAGAGAGAGAGAGAGAGAGAGAGAGAGAGAGACAGACAGACAGACAGACAGACAGACAGACAGACACACTGATCACCCTGGCAGGTTTGATGAGTCAATTCAAATGTGTACACTGTGACTAATATGACCTATTAGATCAGGGCACAGATGGATATTTCAATCAGTAGGAAAGACACATTCCCATTTAGAGTGAAAAAACCCACAAGAGAACTGTATAGTTGCTGAAAAAGTTAAATACTCAGCTACAAACTGAACATGATACAGTTTGCATAGAAAGGTAAAGAAATAGATAAATATTCATCTGTGAAACTCCCAAGAGTCATATTTAAGGATCTATGGTTGTCGATGATTAAAAAGACGGGGGAGAATGTGGTCTGTCAATAGACTGATTCTCAGGTAGAATCAGGCCTTGAGGACCTGTCTGGGTTGCAGGTGCTAATAGCAGAGGTTCCAGCTGGGGCAAAGCATCATGTCAAAGAGGGTGTAATGGTAGTTTTTAGTCTAGGCAAATAACAAGCACTGACAGAAAGGGGTTCCAGGGAGAAGTAATGAGGACTTCACAGTGGCATAGCTAGCCCCAAAGATGGTGAATTGAAGGTTAGGTGTTACTTGGAAGTCTAGAAAGGAAGTTACATTGTTGAAGGTTATTCAGGGTCCATGTCACAGAGCTAGGTTCCACAGACAACTCCAGTATATCAGAGGGCTATAGTGACTTTCTGGGGAACTACCCAAATTTTGAATATAGGGACACTACATCAGAATGCAGTGCTGGAATCCTTGCAACCACTAGCTGTGGTTGGATGGTGTAGACATAACCAATTTCAGGATCAATGGATTTCTATTTCTTACATGTTCAGGAACTCTTTGAACATAGTTTCTGTGGACATACTTGCTATTGATGGCAAGATGTCCTGGTAACCATCTAAATTGTTTATTTAATGATTCTCAAGTCACCAGCTCAGTAATATAAGCAGATATAATCTGATATTCACTGTACCATTCACTCTTTAATCTTTTCCATTGGTCCTTGGGATGCCCAGAGACTCATTTAGTTCTCATCTGTTTTCATTACTTTTTCAAGTAGTGAATTACTTTGCTCTATCAGCAGCAGATTCTCTCTTAAAATCAGATCAATATGTCTAACAGGTTTTCAGAAGAGGTATTTATGATCAATGTGCATTATTTATCACAGAATTGCTTGTGTGCATATTTTTCTTGAAATACATTTTTAAAATGCAACACTCAAGGTCTGCATACAGATAAAATGCATAATTACAAGATTAATAATTTATACATAAAATATTAAATTGGCCATGAAATTAAAAGAAATTCTTCTTCCTTCTCATTACTTGTTGTTGTTAGGTGCCATCGAGTCGGTATCCGACTCATAGTGACCCTCATAGGGTTTTCAATGGCTGACTGTTTCGGGATTGCCTTGGGAATGGATTGCCAGGCCCTTCTCCTATTTTTGTGGTGCTAGGAATTGAACTTGGGACCTCAGAGACTACAGTGCAGCACTCTACCTACTGAGCTAAATCCCAGCCTTCTCATTACTTAGGATGCTCTTATTGTTATAAATGATGATGATTTCAAATAAACCAATGTTAACGGAAATGAAGACACATGTATACTTTCTTTCTTTTTTTTGCGGTACTGGGGATTGAAGCCAGGGCCTTGCACTTGCATGCTCTGCAAGTGCTGGACCACTGAGCTGCACCCCAAGCCCAACTTTATTTTTTTACTTTTTGAGATAGAGTCTCACTAAATTGCACAGACTGCCTCTGGTCTCGAACTTGTGATCCTCCTGCCTCCACCTCCCGAGCCACTGGTGGCCACTGGTGGCTCCCAGGAGGTGGAGGCAGGAGGATCGCAAGGTGTGCGCCACTGCACCCAGCTACATATTATGCTTTTTATGGCACTATTTAGTGATATATAATAATTTTCAGCAGAAATATATACATATATATGTGGGAGAGATCATAGAAGTAAAAAGAGAAGTTGGAAATCATATTAAAAAATCTAGAGTTAATGACATTGTGCTCTGAATATATACATGAGCTTCCTGGCTGTCGAATAAAAAAATTAAGTGGCTTTCTTTCTGTGGTGAGAATATGCGGGAAGACTTTCTTGGCACTGAAATTGAGATTGTATACTGTAGTAGTTAAAACTGTGGGTTTTAGACTCAGCAGGCTGGATTTGAGATCTAGCTTTCTCACTTAGAGTGGATCCCTGGGTTTATGATTTCAACTCTTTGATCCTTAGTGTCTGCATCGGAAAAATGGGTACAGCAATACATATATCTTACAAAGACTGAGAAGTTTAAATTAGAAAAATGCATATAAGTTACTTACAGCCCTTCCTCATGATAATTAATAGTTAAAAAATCCATAGCACAGAGGGACCATCCTAATCATCCAAACTAGAAAATTCTATTGCAGGTAAGGTACCAATTAAAAAGAATATGTGAATAACAAAGAAATTATTTAAAACAATGATGAAAACTTTATAAACACAAAATATGTACTGCATATTTCTGAGTCTAACCTGCACCCTTTCAACAACTTTGTTGTTGTTGTTGTTGTTAGGTACCCATCGAGTTAGGGTCCCATTCATAGCTACCCTACATTCAACAGGTGAAACACTATTGTGCTTCTCTGCTATTCATAGAGTTTTCAATGGCTGATTGTTTTTTGGGAGTGGGTTGCCGAGTCCTTCTCCCAAGCCTACAATACCTGGTGCTCCCAGGAGGTCTCTCATCCAAGTACTAACCAGGCTAGACATTACTTAGCTTCTGAGAGCTGACAGGATTGGAACCCACAGTGGTACAGGTGCAGGCTTCAACAGCTTTAGAGGGCTACAAAGTCAGGTGCAGATTAGAATTGAGTGTGGGTTGGATTTTTGGGAGACAGCTCAGACTCTGACTCTCTTCTATGAATTGTATCAGTGTGTGATTCTAATCTGCATCTGATTTTTCAGCCCTTTAAAACCATTGAAAGGGTGCAGACTGGAATAGAGAATATATAGTACTTGTTGTTGTTAGGTGCTGTTGAGTCAGTGTCTGACTCATAGTGACCCAACATTCAACAGGCAAAACAGTATTGTCACTGCTTCTCTGCTATTCATAGGAGAGAACGGCTGATTGTTTTTTTGGGAGTGGGTTACCGGGTCTTTCTCCTGAGCCTACAGCACCTGGTGCTCCCAGGAGTTCTTCTATTCAAGTGGTAACCAGGCCTAACTCTGCTTAGCTTCCAAGATCTGATGGGATTGGATGCCACAGTGGTATGGTTGGACACATGTGGTACTTAAGAGGACTAAACTATCTTGCCTTCTATGAGTTTTAAAGTTTCTGGTTTTATGTTGAGATCTTTTATCCATTTTGAGTTAACTCTCGTGTATATTGAGAGATGCGGATCCACTTTCATTTTTCTGCATGTGGATGACCATGTTTCCCAGCACCATTTGTTGAAGAGGCTGTCCTTTTTCCAGTTTACTTGCTTTGCTCCTTTGTCAAAAA
>VMDO01003896.1:0-31909 GCA_007922755.1 Pedetes capensis
TAGTAAAAGATAGAGAAGACTTGGATGGGAAACTTAGATAGGAAGGGGGGAGGGGGGAAACATAGAGGAGGGTAAGGGGTAACCTATATGAATAATGCTTATCAAATTGCATATATGAAAATTGTCACAACGAAAAGCATGTCAAAATGAATCACATTATGATGTACATTAAAAATTTCTAATAAAAAAATAAATAAATCTAGGTGCACTAATGGTCAGTGTGTATATATTTATAATAAAAAAAAATATGGTACATATACACTATGGAATACTACTCAGCAATTTAAAAGAATGAAATGATGTCATTTGCAGCAAAATGGATGGGATTGGAGAAAATTATCTTAAGTGAACGAACACAAGCCCAAAAAGAGAAATACCATATATTCTCACTCATATGTGGGAGCTAAACCAAACTTAAAAGAAGGAAAAAATCCTATATATAAATTGGAACATAGTAAAAAGCTCATGTAAACTTAACATAGAAGGGATAATTTAAGGAGTGGAAAGGAGGGAGGGATCTAGCAAAAAAGGAAGAGATGGTGGGAGAAGACAGGAGGGGGAGGAGGGCCAATGAGGAGGGAGGGATAGGGAAGAGGTCAATCTCAATGTAAACAGCTCAACTTGATTAGTATGGGAAATAATAATACCAATAATACCAAAGGATGGCAATAATGCATACGGACTAGATCACTCATGTAATACTGCTGAAAATGTAAAAAGATAGATCACTGTAGAAAAAAGTTTAGACTTGGCTGGGCGTGGTGGCACACGCCTATAATCCCAGCGGCTCGGGAGGCGGAGGCGGGAGGATCGCAAGTTTGAGACCAAAGGCAGTCTGCGTAATTTAGCAAGACCCTGTCTCAAAAAGTAAAAAAAATGGGCTGAGGTGCAGCTCAGTGGTCCAGCACTTGCAGAGCATGGAGGCGCGAGGCCCTGGGTTCAACCCCCAGTGCCACCAAAAAAAAAAAAAAAAAGAAAAGAAAAAAGTTTAGATTTAAATTAAAATCGGAATGCACGTATGTAGATAAATATTCCCACAAAAAGACATACAAGTAGAAAGGAAATCATTGGTGGGGGCGTGGGGATGGGGGAGCAGGGTCAAAGAGGATAAGGGGGAGGTTATGTGAACAATGTACAATGAAATGCGTATATGGAATTGTCACAGTGAAATATGCGTCAGAATGATAGCCACTAAGTTGTACATTAAAAATTCCAATAAAAAAAAAGAGAGAGAACATGTTTTAGCCCATATCATCATCTTTCCCCAGAAACTTTTGCCTTCATTTATTCACTGAGTCATTCAACAAACATTGACTGAACATACGTAGAGATGACGTGTAATGCCATGCTTGCGGAAGCGCTTAGACTTTGGCATTAGAAGGCCAAAGACAGAGCCTTAGGGAGCTCAGCATTTTAAAGCAGAAAAGGAGGGTCCAGAATGTGAGACCTTCTTGGCATGTGGATCCTTCCTCATTCTCTTCTCTGGAGACCTCCTCTGCAAGGCCCTCCTCACTGGAGTCCCACCTCTGCTGTTTGACACTCTCCACCCACTGATGTAAGAATGGCCCCTGCCTTTTCCCTCCCGGTGTCACATTACAGTTGGCTGACAGCAGAGCCATCCTCTGCTTGGGTGTCCACTTGTTTCTGAGGGAGATGGGGTGGAGGGGGAGCTACTGTGCTCCAGGGCTGTAAAATTTTAGGCATTTCCTCTTCCATTCAATCCCTTTCTATGGGCAGGATCTGTTGCTACTTCATATCTCAGTTACAAAGGGCAAACACACCTTATCAACACTACAGTCAACACTACAGTCATTAGTAGTTTTTCAACACTACAGTCATTAAGGGCTAGGATTTAGCTCAGTTGGTGGAGCGCCATTCTGCAGTCTCTGAGGTCCTGGGTTCAATTCCCAGCACCGCAAAAAATGCAAAAAAGACGTGGTAATCCACTCCCAAGGCAATCCTGAAGCAATCAGCCATTGAAAATCCTATGAGGGTCGCTATGAGTTTGATACGACTCACTGGATGGCACACAACAACAACAGTCATTTAAAAAATGCATATTTCCTTCCCATTGATAGGATTTTGCCCTATTCCCTGAGGAATGACAAAGATTCCTTGGACTTTTGGTACCAACAAGGCATTTGCTTTCCAGTTAGGCATTTTTTTTTTTTTTTAATTAAAGGCCCTGGCTACCAGGAAAGAGTGGCTATATTAGTCCATTTGTGTTTCTGTAGCAGAATATCACAGACTGAGTGGGTAAATCGTAAACAATTGCCAGGTGCTGTGGCTCACTCCTGTAATTCCAAGATTCGGGAGGCTGAGGCAGGAGGATTGTAGGTTTGAGGCCAGAGGCAGCCTGTGCAACTTAGAGAGACCTTGTCTCAAAATAAAAAGTAAAAGGAACCAGGCATGAGGGTGTATTCCTGTAATCCCAGTAACTTGGGAGGCAGAGGCAGGAGGATCACAGGTTTGAGGCCAGAGGCAGCTTGTGTAGCTTAGTGAGACCCTGCCTCAAGATAAAAATTAAAAAGTGAGCTGGGGGTGCAGCCCAGTGGCAGAGCACTTGCAAAGTGTGCCTGAGGTCCTGGGCTCTATTCCAAGTACCACAATAAGTAAATAAATTTTAAAAATAAAATAAAAATGTAAAAGGGGCTTAGGGATGCATCTCAGTGGTAGAGCACTTGCTTAGCATATGCAAGGCCCTGGGCTCAACCCAGGACTGGAAAAAAGAACTGGGCTTATTGTTCTGGAGGCTGAGAAGTCCCAGATCAAGAGGATACATCTGGTAAGGACGTTCTTGTTATGTTATAACGCGGTGCAAGGTATCACATGGAACAAGAGCAAAACAGGGTTGGGGGAAGCTAAATGCCCCCTTGTATAACTAGCTCGCTCCTACACTAACGCTGTCATCTAGTCATGGAAGCAGCACCTTCAGAATCACTTCTTGAGGTCCCACCTCTCAACACTGTGGCACTGTGGGCTAAGTTTCCAACACATGAATGTCAGGAACGCGTTCAGACTATAGGAGTGGCACTACTCTGAGCCAGATCTTCTGGGATCCCCTAATTTTCTTCTAGTCTGGGAAGAATTTGGTTCATTCTGCCAGACTATGGAAGCCAGTGAAAGGAATGGGCACTGGAGGCAAGTGGGTGCGTGCGTTTGGTAGCTGGGAGGTGGATGAGCTGTGTTCTGATGCCTTCACTTGGCTCCGTGGGGCTGGAAGTGAGGACACTCACTGAGTGACAGAGGAAGGAAAGAGGGTGCCGAGCCCAGCATGGAGAAGGGAGGAGACGGAGATGATCAGCATCGTTCTGTCCTCAGTACCGTGCTGAGCGTGGTGGGAGCCCCTGCGAGACGTGCGACTGCGAATTTGAAGCGGCACCAGTTTGCCTCTGCAGAGCACAGCTGCCTGGGCGCAGCACTGCCGTCTCTCTTTGTCTCTTTCTGCTGGTTAATAGAACCATTGTCTCTGTGATTGGAAACTTCCACCCCACATGCAGTCAGCTCCTCAACATTAAGGATTCCACTGCCATACACTCCTCTAATCCATTTCCTCATTTCCTCTCGCCCGGGCCATTACAGATTTCTCACCGTACTCTCTGATCCTCTTCTCTCTCCCCAGCCAAGAGAGTCATCCTTTTCAAAATGCTTCCCCGATTGTCAAAAACTCGATTGTGTCATTCACCTCCTTGAAGCCATCCAGGGACTCCCTCTCGCTTCTGGGCTTCACTCTAAGTGCCACGGGAAGCCATCAGAAGGCTGTGGAGTAACATCACCCCATTCACAGTTTTTAAAGATCCCTCTGGCTCTTGTGTGGGTTTGAAATGGAGCTGGAGCAGAAGCAGGAAGACCAGCAGGGATGAGGGTGTCTCATCCCGAGGCAGTGAAACAAGGGTGGATTAGATTCCACTGGGGAGGGAGCAGAGATAAGTGGGTGGACTAGAAATGTTTTTGTTGTTGTTGTTTTGGTTTTTTGCCTTGTTTTTGAGACAAGGTCTCGCTATGTAGCCCAGGCTGGCCCCGAACTCATGACCCTCCTGCCTCTACTTCCTAAGTGCTAGGATTACAGGGGTGCACCAGCACACTGGCTGGACCCTTTTCTTTTACTCCCAGGCATGCCCCACTTTCTGTGCTCTTCACTTCAATGTTTCTCCATCTCTCTGAATATTCCTATGTACTGGCATGCCCTTACCTTCTTCCTCCCCATTGCCCCTGCTTTCCTGTGAGCCCATAAATTCTTCAGTCTTCAGATGGTTCTCGTGAGCGTTTTTATCCATTTCTACGGTTACTGATTTATTCCCGTCCTTCGTCTCCTGGACTAATCTCACCTCCATGAACCACTCTTTCTCTAGCTCTTTCCTCAGGGTTCCTGATGCAAAGAATTCCTATTTCCTGCGACTGCTCCACATAGGGCTGGATCAAAGTTCAGATGATGTCACCAGGAACCAGGCTCACTGTCCCCTCCCTGGCCTCTGCTTTCTCCACGCGGACTCCATCCCCAGGTTCCTAGATTCTAGTCCCCTCGTGCTGCTGTAATGCCAGCTATTTCTCATTCCGGAAGCAAAGTAAGGATTTAAAATGGAACTTCACTGGCTCTGAGTGGCCAGATTTGTGTCATGAACCCTATCAAGGACCAATCACTGTGTTCAAGGGTTCAGAGTGGTGGTGCACACCTGTAATCCTAGCACATGGAAGGTGGCTGCAGGAGGACCTCAAGTTCAAGCCAGCCCAGGCTATATCATGAGTCCTGGTCTCAAAAACACAACAAACTAGCCGGGCGCCATGGTGCACACCTGCAATCCTAGTGGCTGGGGAGGTGGAGGCAGGAGGATCGCAAGTTCGAGACCAGAGGCAGTCTGCGTAATTTAGCGAGACCCTGTCTCTCAAAAAGTCAAAAAACGGGCTGAGGGTGCAGCTCAGTGGTCCAGAACCTGCAAAGCATGCAGGTGCGAGGCCCTGGGTTCAACTCCCAGTACCACCAGAAAAACACACACACACACCAAACAAACAAAAAGAACATAGTCACAGTGTCCTTCTTGGGTTAGGTCTGGGTCACATGCTCCATCCTGATGTAGGGCCTGGAAGAAATTTCACACAAAGCAAAAGGCCCGAAAGTGGGGGAAGTATGGTTCTCCAGAAACAACATCAGGAGACCCTCATCACATGAAGGCAGATTTGGCGCTGGTCATCAACAAATGTTTTCTGCAAGATTACGCTTCCTCTATCCTTTTTCTTGTTGAGTGGTACTGCATTTAATTTAACCACCTGCAATGATCCTTGGTACACCTCCTACACCTGATCGACCGCCAAATCCCAAGAGTCTGACCTATTTACTCCTCCATCCCCAATGACAGGTTGCTATAACCTATCTTATGAGTTCACCAAAATCATTCATTCCTTAAAACCCTTAACACGCTTCCTTGGAATTGGCCATGTGATATGCTCTGGACAATAGGATGTGAGTGATGATGTCCTTTGTCATGTTCAAGGCATAGTTTGAAATGTCATGGTGTGTCAGATTGGGCTACTTTTACTCGAATTCTCCGCTGTGAGAACATATCACTTCAGGCTGGGTTCCAGAATGAAAAGATATGTGTGGCTGGGTCGAGCTGAGTCTAGCAGAGCCCTCACTAACTTGCAACCCTCATGTGACATCAGAAAAAGTATTTGTTGCCATACTCCATGAGATTTTAAAGTTGCTAGTTATGCTGTATAACTTAAAGCTGAGTCACCCACACACTTCAGTTCAGGTCCTTATCGCTTCTTCCTGGATGGCTGCAACGTCCTCCCAGCTATCCTCCTCCTTTTTTTTTTTTTTTTTCCCGATACTGGGGGTTGAACCCAGGGTCTCGCACTTGGTTGTTTTGCAAGTGCTGGACCACTGAGCTGCACCCCCAGCCCTTTTTTTTTTTTTTTTTTTTTACTTTTTGAGACAGGGTCTTGCTAAGGTACACAGACTGCCTCTGGTCTCAAATTTGCGATCCTCCTGTCTCCACCTCCCAAACTGCTGGGATTACAGGCATGCGCCATCGGGGCCAGCCCCAGCTACCCTCCTTGACATCTGGGTCCCTCCTGCCCATCCTCCACCTTGTAACCACAGAGATTTTTCTTCGAAGGGTAAATCTAATCCTATTCTTTTGCTTACGTCCAAAGTCTCACTGCTGTTGCTCAGGATAAAATGTAAATGCTTTGTTTAAGCACACCAAGCTTTCCAGGGTCTTATCCACATCCCCAGCCTTATCTATTTTCCTTCTCCACACAAACACTCCTTGCCTCAGAGGGAGCCCCTTGCAGTGGCTGAAATATGCCATTTTCACCTTTACCCACACTGCTGCCTCTGCCTCCAGTGCTCTGCCCTTCACTCATCTGACTGTTGCTACTTGTTCTTCATCCATGAGAGAAACTGGCCCCCAAGCTGGTTTAGATCTTCTCTCTCTCTCTTCTGCTCCCACAGGACCCTGTGCCCAACCAACTTTTTTTTTTTTTTTTTTGCCGTACTGGGGGTTGAACCCAGGGCCTCGTGCTTGCATGCTCTGCAAGTGATGGACCACTGAGATGCACCCCCAGCCCATTTTTTTACTTTCTGAGACAGGGTCTTGATAAATTACGCAGACTGCCTCTGGTCTTGAACTTGCGATCCTCCTGCCTCCGCCTCCCCAGCCGCTGGGATTACAGGTGTGCACCACCGCACCTGGCAACCAACCTTTCTTATAGCACTGGTTCAGTAATCTTGCTCCATTCCTGGCCCCCAAGTTCCAGGAGAACAAGCAGGATCTGGTTTGTCTCTGTGTTTCCAGACATTAGTGGTGGTGGTAGTTAGATTATTTGTTGCTGGGACAAAATAACTGTACAGAGCAACTTAAAAGGAGGAAAGATTTATTTTTGGCTCACAGTTTCAGAGGCCTCAGTCCATCGTGCGGAGGAGGGCAGGCTGGAGCAGAGTGGCTCCTCTCACGGCGGCCAGGAAGTGGAGAGAGAAACAATGCCTGCACAGGTAGGCTGTCTCATTTTTTTCCCCTTTTACTCCATTTAAAGCCTGCAGCCATAGCCCTGTGGCATCCGATCCCATCAGATCTCGGAAGCTAAGCAGGGTCGGGCCTGGTTAGTACTTGGATGGGAGACCACCTGGGAACACCAGGTGCTGTAGGCTTGGGAGACGGACCCGGGAACCCAGTCCCCAAAACTCAATCCACCATTGAAAACCCTATGAATAGCACAGAAGCACTGACAATAGTGTTTCGCCTGTTGTACGCAGGGTCGCTATGAGTCGGATACTGACTCAATGGCACCTAACAACAACAACAACACTCCATTTGACCTTCCAGCCTATGGGATGGTGCTGCCCACGTTCAAGACAGGTATTACCCCTTTAGTTAATCCTCTTTGTCAGTGCCCTCGCAGATGCACCCAGAGGCCTGCTTTACTAACCATCTAAGTGCTTCTCAATCTTATCAAATTGACAATCAAGATGGACCACCACAGGGCTCCCTAGCACGGAATATTTGGTAATAGTTAGAAGATGACTAATGAAAGAGTGAATGCAAATATTGGAGTTTCCACCACCTATGTTTCCAAATCAGTCTTCTAGGCTGCTGTCAGAATGATCTTCCTACATACAAGGTTGCATCATGAGACTCATCTGCTTGTAAAATTATTTGGTCTCCTCTTCCCTTTTACTTAATTTATCAAAATTTTGTTGTCCAAATCATTCTTTTTAGGATGATCTCTCCCCACACCCTATAGTGTATGTTGTTGTTGTTATTTTTAGGTGCCGTCAAGTCAGTGTCCGACTCATAGTGACCCTAGGTACAACAGATGAAACACTATTATTAGTGCTTCTCTGCTATTCATAGGGTTTTCAATGGCTGATTCTGTTTTGGGAGTGGGTTGCCCAGTCCTTCTCTCAAGCCTACAGCACCTGGTGTTCCCAGGTGGTCTCCCATCCAACTATTAATCAGGCCTGACCCTGCTTAGCTTCTGAGACCTGATGGGATTGGACATCACAGTGGTATGGCTGCAGGCATGTTGTTCTCAGATTCTGTCAAGTTGGGTCCAACTCATGGCAACCCTATGTACAACAGAGGAAACACTGCCCGACACTGCCATGGCCAACACTATTGTCAGTGCTTCTGTGTCAATCATAAGCTTTTCAATGGCTGATTATTTTGGGGAATGGGCTTCCAGGTCCTTATCCCAAGCCTATAGCACCTGGTGTTCCCAGGTGGTCTCCCATTCAAGGACTAACCAGGCCTGACCCTGCTTAGCTTCCAAGATCTGATGGGATCTGCTGCCAAGAGGCTATGGCTGCAGGCTTCATACTGTGTATATACACTGTAGAACTTAACTAACTGGGTTTCTCACAGAAAGCTTAAACTCAAATATTCAAATGCCCATTTTCTCCTTCAAAACTTTTTCCTTTCTTATGTTTTCCCTTAATAAATAACATTATCCAACAATTGAGTTGCTCAAACTCAACACCTGGATGTCACCCTTAGGAGATGGTTTCTCAGTATGATTTTTTTTTTTTTTTTTTGTGGTACTGGGGGTTGATCCCAGGGCCTCACGCCTGCATGCTTTGCAAGTGCTGGACCACTGAGCTGCACCCCCAGCCCTTTTATTTTTTTCCTTACTTTCTGAGACAAGGTCTCACTAAGTTCCGCAGACTTCCTCTGGTCTCGAACTTGAGATCCTCCTGGCTCCTCCTCCCAAGCCCCTGGGATTACAGGCGTGCGCCACCACGCCCAGCTCTGAGTATGAATTTGACAACTAGACAAATGGCTTTAAAACCCATTGTCTCCACCACATACTAGTTGTATGGCCTCAAGCAAGTTCCTTAACCTCTTTAACCTTTTATTATTTTTGTTTGTTTGTTTTTGTTTTGAGACAGGGTATCGCTGTGTAGCCCAGGCTGTCCTAGAAATCACTATGTAGATCAGGTTAGTCTCGAACTCGAAATCCTCCTGACTCAGCCTGCTGAGTTGCTGGGATTACAATTGGGCCCCACTGTGCCTGACCCTCCTTATGCTTTAAATCTGTAGGTTCTCATCAAGGCACTACCTCCCTGGATCACTGAGAGAATTGAACAACAGAATCAGGTAAAGTACCGTACAGGTGCTGCCACATAGTAAATCCTTACAAAATATTAGCTTTCGTTATAATAACAACCCTCTCTACCTCACCCCATCATCCAATCACCAAGTCTACAGATTCTACATTCTCAAGATCCCTTGAATGTACCCCATCCTTTCTGTCCCCGCTGCCACTCACTCTTTTAACCCAGCCTCCTATCCTCTCTTGTCTGATAACTCCAGAAGCTTCCTAACCAATTTTACTGACTTCAATCTTGCTCTTTCAGTCCTTTCTACACATTTCTAGCATGGCTTCTTCTAAAACCAACCTGACTCACGTCAACTTCCGGCTGAGCAAAACTTCTTTCAGTTCCTCAAATGAACACAGCTCTTGGCCCTCCACAAATGCTGTTTCCTCTGCTGGGGTCTCCTATCCCTTAAATCACCTACATGGATTGGCTCCCTCTTTTTTCTACTCAACAAGTAAATCTCAGGCTGTCTGCCCACCTCCAAGAATATTGGATGAAGCTGGGCATGGTGGCTCACACCTGTAATCCCAGCGATTTAGGAGGTGGAGTCAGAAGAATCACAGCTTCGAGGCCAGAGGGAGCCTTCATAATTTAGCGAGACCTCGTCTAAAGGTAAAAAACAAAAAATGGGCTGAGGGTTTAGACCTGTGATAGAGCACTTGCAAAGTATGTATGAGGCACTGGATTTAACTCTCAAGTACTGGGAAAAAAAAAAAAGTATTGGATGTCACTGCCAATGTCACTTTCCTCCAAAGTCCCTTTTTATGCCCCATTACATTTGTTATCACATGTGTCTGCATTGCTAGTATTCTGCACGTGCCTATTTTCTCACTTAACCATGTATCTGGAAAGATATTCCTCTTTAGCTTATTTTAAACAAATTTGTTTGTTTTGAAGGAGGTCTCAAACCCACGGTCCTCCAGCTTCAGCCCACCAAGTGGTCAGAGTACAGGTGTGCGGCACCACGCCTAGTTTAAAACTCTGCATAGCTGGGCGCAGTGGCACAAACCGATAATCCCAGCGGTTTGGGAAGCAGAGGCAGGAGGATCGCAAATTCAAGACTAGAGGCAGTCTGCACAATGTAGCAAGACTGTCTCAAAAAGTAAAAGAATGGGCTGAGGGTGCAGCTCGTGGTCCAGCACTTGCAAATCATGCAAGCACGAGGCCCTGGGTTCAACTCTTGTACTGAACAAAACAAAACAAAACAAAACAAAACACTGCATAGTGTTCTTTTGTAAAGATGTATCATAAACTGTGTTTAGCCAGTCCTCAAACACTAGGCACTTAGCTGGTTTTCAATCATTTCCTGTTATAAACAATGTTACTCTGAATATCCTTGAATATTTTGTTTCATTCTGTTATGATTTGGCTATGAAATTGTTGTTTGTGTTGTTGTTAGATGCCATCGAGTTGGTATCTGACTCATAGTGACCCTCATAGGGTTTCCAATGGCTGACTGTTTCGGGATTGCCTTGGGAGTGGATTGCCAGGTCCTTCTCCCATTTTGTAGTGCTGGGAATTGAACTCGGGACCTCAGAGACTGCAGTGCAGCGCTCTACCAACTGAGCTAAATCCCAGCCCTGGCTATGAAATAGCCCCCCAGAATTCATGTGTTAAAAGCTTGGTCCTCAATGCAATGTTCAGAAGTGGGACTTTGGGAAGTGATTGGGTCATGAAGGGCCTGACCTCATCAGTGGACTAATCCATTGATGGGTTCATAATTAGATGGCATTGTCAGAAAGGAGAAACTAGAGCTGGGCGTGGTGGTGCACGCCTGTAATCCCAGAGGCTTGGGAGGCAGAGCCAGGAGGATTGCAAGTTCGAGACCAGAGGAAATCTGTGGAATTTAGCGAGACCCTGTCTCAGGAAGTAAGGAAAAAAAATAAAAGGGCTGGGGGTGCAGCTCAGTGGTCCAGCATTTGCAAAGCATGCAGGTGTGAGGCCCCGGGATCAACTCCCCAGTACCAGGAAAAAAAAAAAAAAAAAGAAAGAAAGAAAGAAAGAAAAAGAAAGGAAGAAAGAAAGAAAAGAAAGGAGAAACTAGGAAGTGGGACCAAGTTAGACCAAGTAAGTTACTAGAGGCGTGCCCTTGAACGGGATACCTTGGCTCGGGTCGTTCTCCCTCTCTCTCTCTGCTTCCTGACTGCTATGATGTGAACAGCTCTGCTCCACTATGCCCTCTCTGCCATGATGATGCTCTGCCTTACCATAGGCCTGGAAACACAGAGCCAAGTGACCGCGACTGAAACCTCTGAAACGGTGAGCCAAAATCAATCTTTCCTCCTTTAAATTGTTTTTCTCAGGTATTTGTCACAGTAATGAAAAACTGACTGACACACACACATAAGTCAGTATATCATAGGATAAATCCTGAGAAGCGAACTAGTTGAGTCAATCTGTAGATGCATTTAACAATGTGTTAGATACACTAAATGGTTCTCCAGAGAAGCTCACTGATTTATACTCCCATCCATAATGAACTCCTATACATTCTTCACATAATTGCCAGCACAGTTTTATCAAGCCCTTTGATCACTGGCCAATCTGATAGTGATAAAAAAGAATGTCCTTGTAGTTTGGTCATATCTCTTTTTATAATTGAAGGTGAGCATCTTATCATATATGGAAGATCCATTTGCAAAGTTAAAAGGCAAGTAAACCAGGCATGGTGGTATACACCTATAATTCCAGCACTCATGAGGTGGATGCATGAGGATTCAAATTTGAGGCCAGCCTGGTGTTCATAGCAAGATCCTGTCTCAAAACCACAATAACAACAAAGCAAAAGAAAGCCAAGAGCCATGGTGCATGTTTGTAATCTCAGGAGGCTGGGACAGAAGGATTGCGAGTTTGAAGCCAGAGGCAATCTCCTTAATTTAGCAAGACTCTGTCTCAAAATTTAAAAAAATTTTTAGCTGGGTGTGGTGGCGCACGTCTGTAATCCCAGCGGCTTGGGAGGCGGAGACAGGAGGATCGCAAATTTGAGACTAGAGGAAGTCTATGTAACTTAGTGAGACCCTGTCTCAGGAAGTAAGGAAAAAAAAATAAAAGGGCTGGGGGTGCAGCTCAGTGGTCCAGCACTTGCAAAGCATGCAGGCGTGAGGCCCCGGGATCAACCCCCAGTACTACAAAAATAAATAAATAAGTAAATAAAAATAAAAAATTTTAAAAGAAATACAAAAGGGGCTGGGAGTGAAGCTCAGGGGTAGAGCACTTATGAGACCCTGGATTCAATCCTCCAGTACTAGGGGAAAAAAAGAGCAAATGACAAAGTGGGAATTTACTAATGAGATTAATCAGTAAAGACAAACAAACCAGTAGAAATTTGAACAAAAATTTGAACTGGTACTTCATAAGAGAAGAAACCAAAATGGGTAAGAAGGAAGCTACAAATTAAAAATTAAAATTACAAGCCAGGTGCAGTGGTGCATGCCTGTAATCCCAGTGGCTCAGGAAGTGGAGGCAGCAGGATCGCAAGTTCTAAACTAGAGGCAGTCTGTATAATTTAGCAAGACCCTTTCTCAAAAAAAGGTAAAAAAAAAAATGGGTTGGGGGTGCAGCTCAGTGGCACAGCATTTGCAAAGGATTAAGTGCAAGACTCAAACCCCAGTACCACCAAAAAAAAAAAAAAAAAAAATTAACATCACAATAGATATTTCTGCATGCCAATCATTGTTGTTGTTGTTGTGAGGTGCCCTCGAGGTATCCAACTCCTAGTGACCCTCATAGGGTTTTCAATGGCTGAGTGCTTCGGGATTGCCTTGGGAGTGGATTGCCAGGCCCTTCTCCCATTTTTGTGGTGCTGGGAATTGCACTTGGGACCTCAGAGACTGCAGCGCAGTGCTCTACCCACTGAACTAAATCCCAGCCCATCAGAGTGATTAAAATTAAGGAATCTGACACTACCAAATGATGTCAAAGAAGTGGAGCAACAAGAGCTTTCATCCACTGCTGGCTGGAGTGTATGTAAACTTGTAAACTGCTCAGAAAAAGTTTTGTATTATCTAGAAAAAAACTAAGATGTTTACATTCTGTACCCTAATAATTGTACTTCTGAGGAAGTCTTGTCAGTGCATGTTGTTGTTGTTGTTGTGTGATGTCGAGTCGTGCCCGACTCATAGCGACCCTCATAGGGTTTTCAATGGCAGATTGTTTTGGGACTGCCTTGGGAGTGGGTTGCCACATCCTTCTCCCATTTTTGAGGTGCTGGGAATTGAACCCGGGACCTCAGAGACTGCAGAGCAGCGCTCTACCAACTGAGCTAAATCCCAGCCCTGTCCATGCATACCAGGAGTTAAATAAATTAGTGTTTGTAGCAGAATTGTTTCTAATACAACAAAAATGTAAAATTAAAAAAAATTTTTTTTGGTGCTGAGGGTTGAACCCAGGGCCTTGTTCATGCTAAGCACACGCTTAAACACTGAGCTGCTTAGGGACTGCTGGGCTGCAGTCAAGGCATCAATAGGCTTGCATTTTCATCTGGAGGCTCAAATGAGGAATAATCTGCCTTTAGGCCCATTCAGATTGTTGGCAGAATCATTTCCTTGTGGCTGGCTTTGGGATATTGTTGGCTAGAGCCTTCTGGCATATTCTAGAGACTACCCCGAAGTTCCTTGCTTTGTGGGTTCCTCAGTATGCCAGGGGCTGGGATTTAGCTCAGCTGGTAGAGCTCTGCGCTGCAATCTCTGAGGTCCCAAGTTCAATTCCCAGCACCGCAAAAATGGGAGAAGGACCTGGCAATCCACTCCCAAGGCAATCCCGAAAACAGCCAGCCATTGAAAACCCTATGAGGGTCACTATGAGTCGGATACCGACTCGATGGCACCTAACAACAAACAACAACAACAGTATGCCAGTTACTTTCTTAAGCCAGCAAGGAGAATCCCTTTAAACAATCTGGGGGTTGTAGATAACGCAACATAATCTGGAAGTGAGGCCAATAACCTCTGATATAATCTGTTGATTAGAAATGAGTCATTGGAGGCTCAGTGTGGTGTTGTACATCTGTAATCCCAGCACTGGGGGGATGGAGGTAGGAGGATTGCAAGTTCGAGACCAGAGGTGGTCTGCATCACTTAGTGAGATGCTGTCTCAAAATAAAAAGTACAGAAAAATGGGCTGGGGGTGCAGCTCAGTGGTACAGCACTTGCCAAGCATGAGGCCGTGGCTTCAACCCCACAGTACCACCAAAAAAAAAAAAAAAGAAAGAAAAGAAAAGAATTTCCTATCAGTGCTTCTATACACTTAGTTGTGGCAACAGTGACTTCTTAAGGTCTTTCCAGAGTCTATTTCTCTTACCTGGAAAACTGAGCTGGATCAAAGTGCAGAATTTAACTGAGGTTCAGGAATGGTTGAGAATATTGATCTGGACTTGATTTGAAGTCTGCTTTTACTTTGATTTATGCCAAGATGAATCAAAGAAGTAGTTTAAAGGATCAACCTGCAATGAGGCTGTAAAGTGGACAGGCAGCTGTTCCTCCTGTATCCCACAGGGATGCATCTGCAGGTCCAGCGTCTTGGAAGCCCACATGGACTGAACGTTTGTTAGTTGGAGGAGCATGGAACAGGGCAGGCTTCTTTCTCTGTATATTTCTAGTGACCTCAACATCCCCAACCTTTTTTTTTTTTTTTTTTTCTGATACTGGGGGTTGATCCCGGGGCCTCACGCCTGCATGCTTTGCAAGTGCTGGACCACTGAGCTGCACCTCCAGCCCTTTTATTTTTTTTCCTTACTTCCTGAGACAGGGTCTTGCTAAGTTACATAGAGTTCCTCTGGTCTCGAACTTGCAATCCTCCTGGCTCCACCTCCCAAGTCGCTGGGATTACAGACGTGCGCCACCACGCCCAGCTTGTTTGTTTTTTTGAGACAGGGTTTTACAGTGTAACCTAGGCTGTCCTGGAACTCTCTGGCCTTGAACTTGTGTCAATTCTCCTGCCTCAGCCTCCCAATTGCTGGTATTACAGATGTGCACCTTCAAGCCTGACTACTCCAAATCTTCTTATGCCACCATCTTAAGCCATATATTCAGTTGTCTGATAAGACATGTCACTGGTGCTCATTGTTTGGGCTCTGGGTTTTGTGGTGTTCACTGTGTTTGCTTTGGGTACGTTACCCTTACCTATGCTTGGACTGCAGAGCCAAGGAGTTGTCTGATTATTTCACATAGGCTGTTCTCTTTCTAACAAGAAAACCACTCTAAATCATTCCAGAATCAGCTCCTCTACTATCTCCTAGAGGAATGTCAAAATTTCCAGGCCAGGGCAGTCATCACATTATCTTTGTATGAAGCTCTCTTTTAGTATTCACTATGGAGTACTGGGGCTGGGATATTAGCTCAGTTGGTAGAGCACTGCGCTGCAGTCTCTGAGGTCCGGAGTTCAATTCCCAGCATCGCAAAAATGGGAGAAGGACCTGGCAATCCACTCCCAAGGCAATCCCGAAACAGTCAGCCATTGAAAACCCTATGAGGGTCACTATGAATCGGATACCGACTCGACGGCACCTAACAACAACATGGAGTATTGTGCCTGCAGCCATACCACTGTGGTGTCTGATCCCGTCAGATCTCGGAAGCTAAGCAGGGTCTGGCCTAGTTAGTATTGGGATGGGAGACCACCTGGGAACACCAGGTGCTGTAGGCTTGAGAGAAGGACCTGGCGACCCATTCCCCCAAAACAATCAGCCATTGAAACTCCTAGAGAAGCACAACCATAGTGTTTCGTCTGTTGTACATAGGGTCGCTATGAGTCGGACACTGACTTGATGGCACCTAACAACAACATGGAGTACTGTAATTGATTTGTGTTTAGACTTTTACCTATTGCAAGATCCTTCAGTATATGGACTGAGACTTCACTACAGACTTGTGTGCCCAGCTGTCCATAGTTGATCTCTATGTGGGTGTCCCACAGGCACATTACCATATCCAAAGCTGAGCCCATCTGATGCACCCCCTGAGCTTCCATACTGCACCCAAGCCTCTATTATTGCATTGACCTTACACTGTAGCTTCCCATTAGTTAGTCTGTGTCTCCATCTGAACAGTGAACAATCAAGGACAGAAACCATATAAATTTTATTATCTTTTTTTTTTTTAAAACAGGGTCTTATTATGTAGCCCAGGCTGGCCTCGAATTCCCAACCCTCTTGCCTCTGCCTCCCTAGTGTTAGGATTACGGGTGTGTGTCACTTGAATTTGAATTTTTATTATCAAAGTATGCCTGGACCTCAATACAGTGCCCATCACACAGAAGTTAATAAATGTCCATGGAACTGAACTGGATATTTTTATCTTCAGAGCCAAGTATTCTTGGGGTATCTAGGAAAGGCGGGGGACATGTTTGTTGCATTAGATTCTAGGAAAGATGCTTTCCCAAAGCCCTCTGTCAACCCTCCCTCTCTGGCAGGCTTGGATTAAGACTGCGAGCCAATAGTTTGTCACATAGCAACAATAGTAAAGAATGAGCTACTGCCGAATAGAGCAGGCGCTTGCCTGCCGCAGAGCAGAGCTATTTTGAGATCCTTTAGGTAGAGTCCCAGTCTGATAGGTCCACACATTGTGGCTATAGTTACCACGCATGGCCTCAGCTTAGGGAGTCCAGGGCTTGGAAAAGCCATCTTATTTGCATATATGTCTCTCTTACCATCCTTTGGAGCAGACTTTTTGAATATAAAAGGGTAAATTTAGGTCCCATTTTTTTCTTGTTTTGAAATTGATCAAATTTGTATTTACAATACTGTTAAGGAATTTTAATATTCCACCTAGTTACCACACAAGTGTCTTAATTTATAGATAAGATGTTCCAAACAAAAAGCAGAGCCCAACCAGGTGCCAAGGTGCACGCCTGTAAATCCCAGCTACTCAAGAGGCTGAGGCACGAGAATGGCAAATTTGAGGCCAGAGGCAGCCTGCACAACTTAACAATACCTTGTCTCAAAATGAAAAAGAAAAAAGAGGCAGGGAGTGCAGCTCAGTGTGGGAGTGTTTGCCTAGCATGCGTGAGGCCCTGGGTTCAAATCCCAGTATCCCTGAGGAGAAAAAAAAAAAAGAAAAAAAGCAGGACCTAAGCCTCACCTCAGGCTTCCTGACATGACACCCAAGGTCCTTTGTAATCTGGTTGGGCCACTATCTCAGTGTCCTCTCTTGCTTATCCATTCTCAGTAGCACATGCTCCAACCTAGGGGAGTAGCATTTAGATATCAATGAGACAAGAGCTTCTGGTCATGAATTAGCCTTCCTCATGTGCCAGGAGGGACTCTCCATGGCTCTGGCTGGTAACTACTTATCTCTATCAGTTTCTCTCCAGCCAGATGGTGTGCCAAGAGGATAGGATCAGTGCCTCCTCGGTCTTCCAGTCTGTACCACCCAGCACCATGCTGGGCACAGGAAAGAGCCTTAATAAAGGATGCCTCAGTGTATAATGAGTATAATAAGCTCCTTGGTTCCTTGGGCTCTCCTGGCCCACTTCAATCTCCATGGTAGGGCATCATACCAAACAGTACGGAAAGTGACAAGTTCTGTGACTGCTTTTATTTATTTTATTTTTAAAAGTAATTGATTAATTAATTGATTTTGAGATAGGGTCTTGTTATGTAGCCCAGGCTGGCCTGGAACTTGCTATGTAAACCAGGCTGGCCTTAAATCCACGTTGATCCTCTCACGTCAGCTGCCCAAGTGCTGGGATTACAGGTGTGTGCCATCAAGTCCAGCTTCCTGGGGCAGCTCTTATAGCTTTTGGTACTGTTTTGATGTAGGCTTGTGTATGTGCATGAGTTTATATACAGCACTTTCATCATTCTTTCTTCATTCATTCTTTCATTCATTCACTCATTCAACAAACATTGGCACTGAATTCTGTGTCAGTACTCCTACCGGGTGCTAGAGTCTTAAGGAAGCATAAGACCTGCTTCCTGCCCTAAGGAAGTAGCAATGGTTCATTAAAAAGAGGCCTGGAGATGTTGTCATTGTTGTGTTAGGTGCTATTGAGTCAGGTCTGACTTATAGTGACTCTATGTACAACAGAATGAAACACTACCCAACATGGTGCCACGCGCTGCACTCCATTAATGCTCCTCTGCTACTCAGGGTTTTCAATGGCTGATTGTTTTGGGACTGGGCTGCCAGGTCCTTCCCCCAAGGCTACAGCACCTGGTATTCCCAGGCAGTCTCGCATCCAGAGACTAACCAGGCCCAACCCTGCTTAGCTTCTGAGATCAAAGGGGATCGATGCCAGTGTGGTGTGGTTATAAATATGATGTTGGGAGAGCTGAATTCAGTCCTTCCCTTTGCCCTAGTTTGGGGGTCTCTTGGCGGACATTTCATTTGCTTTAGAGCTCCATTTTCCAGATCAATACCAACTACAATTATTTGATATAATTATAAAGAGACAGGGTTGAAATATCTGAGATCCCAAGAGACAGAGTTGACTGGCACCCAGGCTGTCCTAGAAGATAGAGCATGTCCTTTCCAGGGCCAGGAAGTCCCTGTTGTAATAGAGTGGATGAAGTTAGGGCAGGGGGGCCCAATGACTCTGACTAGACTCAAAGGTGTAGTGTTATATTAGCCCCAATTTTCCACATCCTTGCCAATGCTGGCAATTAAAAAAAATTTAAGGCGATTCTTGTTATATAGCCCAGGCCGGTCTTGTATTTGAGATCCTGTCTTCAGCCTCCCAAGTTCCATTTTAGAACAAATGATGTGAAATAGTTAAGGTACATTGAGTGCTTACTATATGCCAAGCACTGTGATAAGTATTTATAAATTATTGTACTTAATTTTTAAAATAAAGTAGGTGATTTTTCAGCTGGGTGCTGTGGCACATGCCTGCAAATCCTAGTGACTCAGGAAGCTGAGGCAGGAGGATTACAGATTCAAGGCCAGAGGGAGCCTGGGCAATTTAGTGAGATCCTGCCTCAAGGTAAAAATAGAAAAAGGGCTGGAGGTGCAACTCAGCAGTAGAGTGCTTGCCTCATGCAAGGCCCTGGGTTCAGTCCTTAGTATCACAAAAATAAATAAATACATAAATACATATTGTTGTCATTAGGTGCCTTCAAGTTGGTATCCAACTCATAGCTATCCTACGTACAACAGGTAAAGCACTATTGTCAGTGTTTCTCTGCTATTCGTAAGGTTTTCAATGGTAGATTGATTTTGGGGAGTGGGTTGCCGGGTCCTTCTCTCATAAATATATAAATAATATAAAAAAAAATAAAATAGATGTTTTTTAAAACTTATTTATTTTTGTAGTGATGGGGATAATTTCTGGGGGTTTGTGTGTGCAAAGCACACCCTCCACCACTCAGTATACCCTAGGCATACAATAAAATTAGGCCTAATTATGAAATCCACTTTATAGACAAGGGGTCTGCCCAAATCACATAGGTACTAAATACAGAGCCAGAATTTTCTTTTCTTTTCCTCCTCCTCCTCCTCCTCCTCCTCCTTCTTCTTCTTCTTCTTCTTTTTTTTTTTTTTTGACCTTGGTTGTTGAACTCAGGGTTTTATATATACTTCTGCCACTGGGCTGCACTGCCAGCTCATTTTTTTATTTCCAGACTAAGTTATGCAGACTGCCTTTGGCCTGGAACTCATGATCCTCCCACCTCAGCCTTCCGAGTCAGTGGGATTTGAGGTTTGCACCATTGTACCACCCACATCAGAACCAGAATTTCTCTGTCCTGTCTGCCTTCAGTGTCTCTACTCTTACCTGCCAGTGTCCACTGTCTCCTGGGTCCCTTAGGTACCAGCAGGCAACTTTTTCATGATTGCATTCCTTTGTTTTGTTTTGTTTTGTTTTTAGCACAGGGAATGGAATCCACAGCCCTGTGCATGCTAGGCAAGTGCTGTAGAACTGAGCTATATCCTTAGCCACTCCATATAGATAGATAGATAGATAGATAGATAGATAGATAGATAGATAGATAGTATTTGGGGGCTGAACCCAGGGCATCATTTACTTTGTAAGTGCTCAACATCTGGGCTGCACCCTCAGCCTGTTTTCTTTCTTTCTTTCTTTCTTTCTTTCTTTCTTTTTTTTTTTTTGAGACAAGGTCTCCCTAAGTTATATAGTTGCTTCTGGCTTCAAACTTTCAAACGTTCGATCCTCCTGCTTCAGCCTCCTGAGTTGATGGGATTACAGACATGTACCACCAACCCTAGCTATGAATGCACACTTCCTTTGCACATGGTGTCCCACAATTGGTTAATTTTTCATTTGATTAGGTTAGATATAATCCTGGCTGATAACTCAATTTTTTAAAAAATCATCTTAAAGCTGGAGTTAGGGGGAAAAGGCCTATAATTCCAGCCACTTGGAAGACAGGAACAGAAGGATCCCAAGTTTGAAGCTAGCAGCCTGTGTAATTAATTTAGCAAGACTCTGTCTCAAGATAAAAAATGAAAAAGGGGCTGGGGGTACAGCTCAGTGTAGAGTGCTTGCAAAGTATACGTGGGGGTTCAATCCTCTAGTACCTCAAAAAAAAAATCAGTTTAAGCCCCAACTTGTTTGCATTTATCTGAGCCTTCTTTCTTTCTTTTCTTTTTTTTTTTTTTGTGTGTATGTGGTACTGAGGGTTGGACCCAGGGCCTTGCACTTGCATGCTCTGCAAGTGCTGGACCACTGAGCTGCACCCCCAGCCCATTTTTTACTTTTTGAGACAGGGTCTAGTTAAATTATGCAGACTGCCTCTGGTCTTGAACTTGCAATCCTCCTGCTTCCGCCTCCCGAGCCACTGGGATTACAGGCATGGGCCACCACGCCTGGCATGAGCCTTATTTCTTCAGCCACTTCCAAAAATGCCGACTTTGGGTCAGTACCCTCAGTAAAGAGTCAGAGGCTGACATCCCAGGAGGAGTCACCAAGCGGCTGGGCTCCCCATTACAGGTGAGCTTTTCCTCCTGGGCAGATCTTTGGTCTCCAATTCTCTTTGTTGAATTTTCTCACGGAATATTCCTCAGCTTCCTTTGTTCTGCTTTTTTATTTTTCCCCTTCAGTACTGGAGGTTGAACCCAGGGTCTCAAGCATGCTAGGTAAGTGCTCCACAACTGAGCTGCACTCCTAGCCCTTTTTTTATTTGTATTTTGGGATGGAGTCTTGCTAAATTGCTCAGGCTGGCCTCTGGCCTCCAACCTGTGATTCCTGCCTAGGCCTCCTAAGTAGCTGGGATTACGGGTGCGTACCCAGTTTGATCCACATCTTAAACCTAGTTTCATGATATTTTTGATGAGGTGGGGACAGTATGTTTGAATACTGCTCAATACTGAAGGTGGGTCTTCTGGAAAACTTGTTCTTTTTAGGTGCTGTCGAGTCGATATCTGACTCATAGCGACCCTATGTATAACAGGTGAAACACTATCATCAGTGCTTCTCTGCTGTTCATAGGGTTTTCAATGGCAGATTGATTTTTGGGAGTGAGTTGCCAGGTCCTTCTCCCTCTGGAAAACTAGGCAAATCTTTTTCCTAAAGCCAGAAACTTTAAAAAACTGGGCAAACAGCCTTCCACAAGGAAATTACAGGCATTTCCACAAGTAGTCTACAATTCTTTCTTTTGTTCTCCTTACTGTGAAAGTGGGTATACATTAGTAAAAATAGCTGTAGTAAAAATCATTCCTGAAGGCCAATCTTGTTCTTATCCCTACATGTGAATCCATCCTGTAACAACATTAAGATAAAGTACTGTCCTAAGCTGGGCATTTTGGCACATGCCTGTAATTCCAGCACTTGGGAGCTGAGTCAGGAGGATCTGAAGTTTGAGACCAGCCTGGGCCATTTGGCAAGATGCTGCCTAAAAAAAAAAACAAAAAAACAAAACACAAAACCAAACCTTTAGATGTAGCTCATTGGTAGAGCACATTCCTAGCATGCACAGACCCTGGTGTCAATCCTCAATACTGAAAGGGGGTGCGGGTAGGTACTGTCCTGTCAATTTGCTTGCTTTCCTACTGCAGTTTGGCAAACTAGGTTTGAACATCACAACACAGAATTCCTCTACATGATGGGCAACTTAAGCTGCTTCATAAGATCTTCACTCATAGGTTTTTTGTTTGTTTGTTTTGTTTTTCCCAGTACTAGAGGATTGAATCCAGGGTCTTCTGTATGTTAGGCAAGCCCTCTACCACTGAACCAGACCTCTAACCCCTTTTTTATTTTTTATTTTGAGACAGGATCTCACTAAATTGTGCAGGCTGCCTCTGGCCTGGAACTCTTGATCCTTCCTCCTCAGCCTCCAGAGTCACTGGGATTATAGGCCTGGGCCACCAGGCCCAGTTCATTCTTAAATTCCTAAATTACTTATTCTATTCATCATTCAGTTAGAAAACAGTAAGAACCAATGTACCCCAGCAACCAATATACCCTAGCTCTCAACTAAGGAGCATGAGATGTGGAATATGAGAAAATCTTAACCATCTTGATAGACAATTGTTGGGAGTTTCCTTGGGGACCACTCACAAACTTGCCACCCTCTCCAGTTTACCTAATGCCAAACACAGAGGAATCCTGTAATATACAGGAATGCAAAAGTACGCTCTCTGCCGTTTGCTGCAAAACTGTGTTGTCCCCCACACCAGACTCCAGAGTCAAGCATTTTTCCGTTGGCGTCATTACATCACCTTTGTTGTTGTTGTTGTTGTTGTTGTTGTTGTTGTTGTTAGGTGCCATTCAGTAGGTGTCCCAGTCATAGCGACCCTACATACAGAAGGGTGAAACAGTATTGTTAGCGCTTGTCTGGTATTCATAGGGTTTTCAGTGGTTGATTGATTTTTGGAAGTGGGTTGCTGGGTCCTTCTCCCAAGCCTACAGAACGTGGTGTTTCCAGGCGGTCTCCCATCCAAGTTTTAACCAGGCCTGGCTCTGCTTAGCTTCGAAGATCTGACAGGATCAGACGCCACATTGGTGTAGCTTTACATCATCTTTAGCACTTTACATTCTTGTTTTTTCCATATTATATTATACTTAAGACATCACTTAACATGGTCTTTTATTAAGCTGGTTTTCTGGGGGCGAGTGGAAAGAAATACCCTAAAATGTCTTCAGGTCTTAGGTGGGTTCAGAAAAATATTTCAAATCTCCTTTGGTGAGAATGCTACCTGTAGGGGTGTGTAGACACGTGGTGAGCAAAAAAAATGAATCTGGATCTGGCTCTAACCATCCTCCCACTGCCGTGATTTTTCCAATTTTTTACATGATCAAAGTAATAGATATTCTCGTCTAAAAAATTGGACAATTCAGAGAAAATGGAAACAATTCATCAGATGTTGGTGTGTGAACCGCTCCCTTTGGGAAAGCGATGGAAGGGAATGGGGACGCATTGGATCTGTGTCTTGAAACACCGGGCGGCGGGTACCCTCTGCCCTGTGGACACAGGTTCCAAGGGTCTGGGGCCGAGGGCTGTGCTCACGGGCACTCAAAATTCTGCCACCTGCGCCGTGACTGCGCCTTCCGGGAGCAGCTCCTAGACTCTGACATCCCGGTCCTCACCAGCCCTCTGCGCAGAGACCCAGCCCAGGTGCCTTCTCCGTAACTGTCCACCGACTGAAAATAGGTTCCCAGTCCGCCCCCGGCCCCCCTTAAAAATCCTCCCCTTTAAAGGGAGCCACCGGCTGACGCCGGGGGAGTTTGCGGAAGCGCGTTCCGCGTTGGGGCCTTGGGCGGATCCCGCGATGGGAGCCGGCCCCGCCTCCGGGGCCGCTTCCCCCATTGTGTGAGCGGCTGGGCCGAGGCTCCGCCCCCGCCCTCCCCTCCGCAGGCCCGGCCCCTCCCCTTGTATCGCGCCCCCCCCCTCCCTTGGCTCATTTCCGGCCGCCGCCGCTACCGCTAGCCTGTAAGGAGGATTCGGCAGAGGGAAAGAAACAACAGCCGCCATCTTGTTTGTGTGCTAGGCTGGGGGGGAGCGAGGGCGAGAGGGAGCGGGCGAGAGTGGGCACGCAGGGCGCCGGGCGGAGTGCGAACTGCGGGAGGCGGGCGTGCGGAGGGCAGCCGGGCCGGAGCGTGGCGGCCGGGGCCGAGACAGTGGCAGGGGGCCCGGGGCGCAGGGGCTGAGGCGACCCCCAGCCCCCTCTCGCCCGCACACACCCCCCCACCGCGGTCCGGAGCCGGGCCGGCGTCGACGCCTAGGGGGGACCATTACATAAGCCCGCGCCCCGCGGCGCCTTCGCCCGCCGCCGAGGGCGGCCCCGAGCCGAGCCCCGGGGGGCGGGCGCTCCCGGCGTCGGGCCGCCGGGGGTGGGGGCCGTCGCGGCGGCCTCGCTCGTATCTCCTCCGCGGGAGAGCAGGGCGACGGCGTAGCGCACTGCGCGCGGGGCCCCTGGGTGGGCTCGGCCTCCGGGCCGGCGAGCTCTGCGCCCGGCGCCCTCGCCGCGCCTCCTGCGCGATGTGAGGCGGCGGCGCCAGCCTGGATCTCGGCTCGGCTTTGCTCTCCGCGGCCATTAGGGGCCGGCGCGGCGGCGGCGGCGGCGGCGGCGCGGAGCGCGGCGGCGGGAGGAGGGCCCGGAGGGTGGGGGCGCAGGCCCGGGAGGGGGCACCCGGAGGAGGTGAGTGTCTTTCGTCGCCTCCTCCTCTCCCCCCTTCTCGCCCCCGCCTCCTTGTGGCGATGCGAAGGAGGAGGACAGCGCCGAGGAGGAAGAGGCTGATGGCGGCGGCGGAGCTCCGAGAGACCTCGGCTGGGCAGGGGCCGGCCGCGCAGGGCCGGCGCCGGCGCCGCTAGAGCCGCGAGTCCTCGGGAATCGGCCGCGCTGCGCTCCTCCGGGCCCGACCCAGGCGCGGCCCCTCGCACTCGCCCCTACCTTCCCTCTCCAGCCCGCATCCCTCTCCAGCCGCCGCGACCCGGCGAAGAGAAAAAGGAACTTCCCCCACCCCGCGGGTGTCGGCGGACCCCCCAACCCAACCCGGGGAGCGGGGCGGGGACCCGGGGGCGAAGAAAAGATTGCCTGCGGATTTCTCGCTTTCCTCGCCTGCATCTCCGAAAGAATTAAAAATGGCCGAGAATGTGGTGGAACCGGGGCCGCCTTCGGCCAAGCGGCCTAAACTCTCGTCTCCGGCCCTCTCGGCGTCGGCCAGCGATGGCACAGGTTAGTCTCGGGATTCCAGGCCTGCCCCCGCTCCCGGGATCGTTTTTGCTCCGTGCACCTTTATTTTTCGGCACTTTTTCCTCCGGGTCTCTTCCTAGTTCCCTGCCTCGGAATTACTTTTAAAGGTGTTTGAATGGGCTGGTCCGAGGCGTCCAGCGGGTGCCCAACCATTTTCTTTGACTTCTGATACACTCGTTGCAACACTATATCTTGTCATATCGATGTGTGTGCTGGAATGAGCGCTCGTAAGTGGGTGCTGCGTGGAAATGGCCTTTATTGTGGCTCCCGAGCAGTTGAATTTGGGACATGCCAGTGCATTGGTGAGGGTGCTATTTTGATTTTACCTTTTTTTTTTGTTTGTAAATGAGGCATTTCAAATCCTTTTCCCTCCATTCCTCCAAGTTCTGTTTCCTCTACTTTCCCACTTTTCAAGATATTTGCTACTTTGTACAAGATTTTCTGTTGAGGAATGAGACGTAAAAAAAATCCTTTGTGTGTGTGTCCAGGATTTCAAGTTTGACGTGAAGTTTAACAAAATTATTTTACCGTTCTTAGCTTTGTATTATTATTATTATCACTAATATTATTGTTATTATTTAAGAATCTATATGGAGCACAGTTCATTTTACATCCGCCAGTTATTTTTTGTAAGACCAAAATGTCTGAAACTCTGGGCTTTCAGGTGGGGAGGGCAGTTTGTTGTCACTTTCTTGTTCAGAGAGAAAGAAAAATAACTATGTTCTGGAATTACGTACCTGGAAATCAAGATTCGAAGTTGAAAGAGTCCCAATAATGAACTTCAAACATGAACTGATTGTACAAAAGTTAAAAATATGCATTAGGTTTTGTGTTTGTATGTTTTTGTCTTTCCATTCTTTAAACATATTTGTAGGTCAAAATTTTAGTTTTAGAGTCTAGAGATTCTTTTCTCCACTCAGTTGTGGACAGCCCCTTTGTTAGGAGAAATTCAAGTAGACCTATTCTATTATCCCCTTCGCACTCATAGTTTAATGCTGTTATCCTGATGGCCACCGACCTTCTCTTTTGCTGTCTAGTTTGAGATGCTAGGATAATGAAGAGGAAGAATGGCTGGCCATCTGACAGTCCACAAGATGTTCCCCCTTACTACAAGCATCTCTTTAACTCCCTGAGAACAGGCTCAACGTCATCCCTCCATCTGCCAGTGAGAGTGCATAATGGAGTTAAACGTACCCTTTAAGTTTGTAGAAGTTTTAAAGTAGGCTTCATTTTAAAAGGTGAAAATAGTAGGCTCAACAAATGCTTTGAATTCTTTGCTTTTTATAAGATAGGAGAATCATCAGTCAGGAGTTAACCTGCAAAAATTTGAGAAGTAGGAATCTTGCAGTGTTTCTCTACCTCCTTAGGTAACATTGGCTATGTGCGAACTTTCATCCCTGTCTGTGTTTTGAAATTTCTGTAATTTTTCAGGTTTTTTTTTTTAGCTGTCTTTTTCTTAATAAATTCATACACATAGAAAAGTTCCTGTATTTCTTTGCACTTACTACATTGTTATTCACATTTTTAGATCGTGAGCAGCATAGTCTTGGAGCTCTGTTCAAACACTTCTGTTCTGGGGAACTACTGTGTTCTCCCTATCTGATCTGTGTACTTGGCTTACTTGTATAACTTTGACTAACTCATTTTGGTAGTGTGTCACCGAATTACAAGCAAAAATTGTTCAGCTATTTGAAATATCTTTGAATAATTATAAGAGTCCTAAATGTAAAAAAGCTTCAACATTGAGATTAATTAAATCACTGTTAGTACTAAGAGTTTATCTTTTTTTCTAAAATATGTAGTGAGGGTAAATTTTTTCCCCACTTCTTACCAAGTTTCTACTCTAAGTGTTCTTTGGTATACAATTTTTTATTGTAACCAGCCTGAGATTTTTTTTTTTTGATGGGGGCTGTGAGGAATTGAGTATAAAGAAAACACTGCCCCTCTGAATTTATTTCATGCTGGGCACCGTTATATATTGCTATTTCCTGACATCCAGAAATATAATGTAATGGTAATGTAAATTTATAGGTAACTTCTCATGGAGGCACACACTTTTAAAACTTTGAATTTCAAATTTACAACTTCTGTATTTTAACTTTGGACTTGTTACTTGGATGTTTTATAAATATGGAAGAAAGTTATTCCTTGGTCCTTGATTTTTATTTTTACCTCCTCTTGTTAGGTGCCGTTTAATCGGTGTCCAACTCATAGCGACCCTGCTTACAACAGGCAAAACACTATTGCCAGTGTTTCTCTGCTATTCAGAGGGTTTTCAGTGTCTGATTGTTTTTTGGGAGTGGGTTACTGGGTCCTTCTTCCAAGCCTACAGTTTCTGGTGTTCCCAGGTGGTCTCCCATCCAAGTACTAACCAGACCTCACCCTGCTTATGTTCTGAGATCTGCGGGGATCAGAGGCCATAGTGCTAGGCTGCAGGCTATTTTTACCTAGTACTGGTTAAAATGAGCCAAAAATTCTAGACCCCAGAATTTTTTAAAAAGTGATTTAGGCTTATACATTTTGGAGTGTGGGTACACCTGTCAAGGGTATTTGTACCCAGGCACTGTGGCGCATGCCTATAATCCCAGTGACTTGGGAGGCAGAGGCAGGAGGATCTCAAGTTTAGTGAGACCTTGTACCAAAAAGTTAAAAAAAAAAAAAAAAAAAAGGCCTGGGGGTGCAGCTCAGTGGTATAGCACTTGCAAAGCATGGAAGCGTGAGGCCCTGGGTTCAGCCCCCACTACTGCCAAAAAAAAATTGTGTTACCTTTATAGGAAAGAATCCAGGAATCCAGTAGGTTGACGTTTTAAAGTATTACAAAAACATATTTGTATTTAAATCCCAACTTAATAATTTCCTTTTTTTTTCTTTCCTCTCTTTTTTTTTTTTTTTTTTTGGTACTGAGGGTTGAACCCAGGGCCTCTTGCTTGCATGCTTTGCAAAGAGCTGGACCACTGAGCTGCACTCTCAGCCCATTTTTTTACTTTTTGAGACAGGATCTCTCTAAATTACGCAGACTGCCTCTGGTCTCAACTTGGGAACCTCCTGCCTCTGCCTCCTGAGTCGCTGGGATTACAGGTGTGCGCTACTGCGCCTGGCCCAATTTATCAATTTCTAAGGTTAAATACTGATACAGAGTGAAAGTGACTTCTTTAGTATCCATATTCTAAGAAATTTTTACATTGATTCATATAACTTGAATTAAGTTCATTTTTTTCTTTTTGGACTTTTGTATTTGTATTTCAGTATTTGCATTTGATTCAGTGAAAATTTTATTTAGTTTGGTATGGTTAGGGGCAAACCAAATTTGATAAATGACTTTTTAATCCTACCCCTATTCCCCTCCAGAAAACCATAAAAGCTATTTGTAAAGAAAAGTTTTGGTAAAATTAACCAGACAAATTAATAACAGGTAAGTTCAGGAAATATATTTTGATCCTATCTTTTTATAATCTAAGTGATGGAAATGATGAGGATGATCTATTGCTCTCATTACTCAGTGAACATATTCTGTCACTTCTTTGTACGCACTTTATGCTATATGCACTTCACGGACAGACTCTGGGAAGATGGGTGACAGTTTTAGAATATGGCATAATCAAGTAGGGTAAAGATCCTTCCGTGGGACTGTCAGATATGTCTCCTTTGGCTTGGGTTTGTGCCCCTAAGCCTCTGCTACCATCACTAACACCCCAGATGTCAAAGCTGCACAGCACATAGTGTAACATTTTACCAAGTGCCTTAAATTTTTCTGGCAATTAACTTATTCTCAAGCCCTTGTAAATTCATTGATAGGATTGCAAGAATGTTGTCTGTGGTTGACAGATGAAGTGACTTTTTGTTAAATTGTAAGTCTTGTATATGTTTCCAGCAGGAGATCATGTTCTATTGCAGAGGTAGGGGATATATTGGCATGTCCAGTGAAAGGATGAAAGGGAGGGAAAAAGGGATTTCTGTCTTTGATGCCTTTTGGCATTTTTTGTTACTTTGATTTTCTACCTTTTCTACTTTATACCAGCAAAGGGGAAAGAATGAGACAGTTGAAAGTTAATGCATAATGTTTACAGAGACAGTAAATGGTTAAGCATGAAAGAAGAGTAGGAAAAATCTTGTGGATACAACTAGGAGTGTAAAAATACTTCTTCCCGGTATATTTACAAAAACAATTCAAGAGTTACTCTGCCAATCCATACACTCAGCAGTTATGGAAAATAAGACATGCTGTTTTGTTTGTCCACATTTTGGAGTTTGCACCTCTTTGGGTTTTTTGAGACAGGGTCTCATTGTGTAGCTCATGCTGGCCTCATATTCATGATCCTCCTGCCTCAGCCTCCTGAATGCTGGGATTATAGGCTTGTTACACCTTGCCTGGCTGTTGACTTCCTTCTGAAGCTGAGTTTTTTTCCTGGTTTTTGTTGTTGCTTTGGTTTGGTTTTTATTTATTTATTTATTTTTAGATGGCACCTTGCTATGTTGTTCAGGCTAGTGTCAAACTCCAGGGCTTAGTTGACCCTCACACTTCAGCCTCCCTAGTAGCCAGTGCTATTAGGCATGCACCACAGCACCTGGCTTGAAATTAAATTTTTTGAGTGTGGTAAACAATGGTGAAATCAATGGGCAAATGAAATAAAAAATCTTCCTTCCCTTTTTGTAGTCCTGGAGAGTTGAACCCAGGGTGCACTGCACTACTAAACTGCACCAGCAGCCAGACTTTTTTTAATTTTAATTTTTTATTCTGACACAGTCTTGCTAAGGTGTACAGATTGCTTCTGGCCTCAAACTGCAGTGCTCCTGTATCAGTCTCCCAAGTTGCTGGGGTTACAGGGGTGCACTGTGGTGGCTGTATGAGTACATACTGTGCAGTAGCAACTACTGTCCCCTCCACCTCCACTCCGCCCTTTTTCGGTGGTGGTGGTGGTGGTGGTGGTGGTGGTACTGGGGGTCAAATCCAGGGCCTCACACATGCTTTGCAAGTGCTCTACAGTCAAGCTGCATCCCCAGCCCATTTTTTATTTTTTATTTTGAGTCAAGGTCTCTCTAAGTTACACAGGCTGCTTCTGGCCTTGAGCTCATAATCTTCCTGCCTCTGCCTCTTCCTCCTGCCAGGATTATGGGCAGGCACTGTGCTGGACACATCCCCTGTTTTAAGCATTTTATAAAGAGAATTCTCATTTATTCTTTACCACAACCCTGTAAGATGGGTATTTCAGGTGAAGACCATGAGACTCAGGTTGGATAACTGGGCGAAGGTTCCCAATTAGTAAATGCAGGGATGGGATCTAAATTCTAGTAGTCTGATGGTTATGCTAGGCACTTGCCTAGAGTGATCGAGGTCTTGGGTTCAACTCCCTAGTACTGAAGAAAAAAAAAAAAAGGTTTACTGCTGAATATTTGGATATTAGAGATTAGTAGTAAGAGGAATCCTTATTGCACATTAATATCATGAATCCAAAGATGAAGGTTTTTAGAAGAATATGGGAAATAAAAATAGAAAAATTGTATGTGCTGTCATATAGAATGTTTTGTATTTACAAGTAATTGAAAATAAACAGGTATTTACAGCATAATGAGACACTGAAAAGCAAATTGTTCTCACTAGCCATGCTCAAGATAAGTATGGCTTTTTGCTGCCAGGAGTGGTGGCACATGCATATAATCCCAGTGAGTGGAGGCTGAGACAGGAAGATTGAGTTCGAGGCCAGAGGCCCCCTGCGCAATTTAGCAAGTCTCCTATCAAAATTGAAGGGGAAAGCTGGGCGCAGTGGCGCATGCCTGTAATCCCAGCAGCTTGGGAGGTGGAGGCGGGAGGATCTTAAGTTCCAGAACAGAGGCAATGTGTGTAATTTAGTGAGATCCTGTCTCAAAAAGTAAAAGGTTGGGCTGGAGGTGCAGCTCAGTGGTACAGTGCTTGCAGAGCATGCAAGCACGAGGCCCTGGGTTCAACCCTCAGTACTGAAAAAAAAAAAAAAATTGAAGGGGAAAAGGGGGAAGAGTTAGAGGTGCAGCTCAGTGGTAGAGCACTTGCCTAGCATGTGGGAGGCCGTGGGTTCAGTGCCCCAGTACTGGGCTAGGGGAGGCTCTTTAGTCCCTAAAGGATTGAACGTTGCCCAGAATCAGTAGCAGGGAGAGAGACTAATGGCAAGGTCAGGAGTATATTTACCTCCTTTGAAATGAGCTTATTATTTGCCATGGAAGTTTATGTTGTTGTTAGGTGCTGTCGAGTCATTACCCAACTGATAGCGACCCTCATAGGGTTTTCAATGGCTGTTTCCGGATTGCCTTGGGAGTGGGTTGCCACATCCTTCTCCCATTTTGCAGTGCTGGGAATCTAACTCAGGACCTCAGAGACTCCAGAGCAGCGCTCTACCAACTGAGCTAAATCCCAGCCCATGGAAGTTTATAGTAAATTGTAATTACTAAATCAACTTGTTTAAGATTCGTTTTTGCCCATGGTTGTAATCCTGGGTACTTGGTTGGCTAAAGTGGGAGGATCATGAGTTCGAGGCGCACCCTTGGCAATTTAGCCAGCCACCATCTCAAAAAAATAAAAAGTCCACGTTTTGATTAGCAGTTGTCATAAATGTAGAAAATTCAGCAGACACTAACTCAAACTTTTCACCCTCACCTTTGTTCTCTACACATACACAATTTTAAGAGGCTTTTATTTTTATTTTTGCAGTGCTAAGGTGCTGATCCCAGGGCCTTCTGCATACTTTGCAAGTGCTCT
>VMDO01003896.1:32009-99509 GCA_007922755.1 Pedetes capensis
TTTTTTTTTTTTTTTTTTTTTTTTTTTTTTTTTTTTTTTTTTTTTTTTTTTTTTTTTTTTTTTTTTTTTTTTTTTTTTTTTTTTTTTTTTTTTTTTTTAAGAAAAACTGATGTGATATCATCATATAGGATCCTCTATGGCAGAGCTGTGTGTCCTTTTGGACACATATAATGTGTCCAAACATTGGGAATAAAGAGAAATTGTCTTGGGTCACATATAAATTACACAATGTAATTAATGTATATATTTAATAAGGCTTCTTTTTAAATATTTTTATTATGAAGTTTGGGTAAATGGGAACAATATAAAACTGTAAGGTCTCATTACTAGCTGTCCTGGGCAGTATGCAGCTCGTTGGCTGCACATGATTCTGCTCTATTGATACACTCTTGGAGAAAACCCCAAGGTTTATTCAAAATTAAGAACTGTTCAGGTTGGGTTGGGTGGTCCTCACCTGTAATTTCAGCAATTTGGGGTGAGGGTGGGCGGAACCAAGAGGATTTCTAGTTTAAAGCCAAAGGCAGCCTGAGTAACTCTATGGGACTCTGACTCAAAATAATTTTTTTTTTAATGGGCTGATGGTGCAGCCCCGTGGTAGAGAACTTGCAAAGTATGTGTGAGGCCCTGGGTTCAATCCCCAAGTACCACAAAAGAAGGAAAGAAATGTTCAGTGATAAGTTAGCACACAATTTAAGTTTAATATAAACTTGTCACTGAGTCCTAAATGTGAGATTTTAGTACTGTTAAATAGTACTGTTTTGTTGTTAATTTCACATTAAGAAGTGTTAACTGTGATAATAAATTGATAAAGAGCCAGGCAGATAGTCAATGTAAGCTTGTAAAAGTGGGCCCCAGGTCACACTCTCAACACTCCATCTCGTTTTAAATTTTGAGATTTAACATATAAATATGTTGTACTTAAGAAGACCTCAAGTCTTTTCATAAAGTGTAGGTATACTTTTTTTTTGTGTGTGTGTGTGTGGTATGAGGGGTTGAACCCAGGGTCTCTTGCTTGCATGCTTTGCAAGTGCTGTACCATTGAGCTGCACCCTCAGCCCAGTTTTTTACTTCCTGAGAATAGGGTCTTGCTAAATTACGCAAACTGTCTCTGGTCTTGAACTTGCAAACCTTCTACCTCTGCTTCCCAAGTTGCTGGGATTACAGGTGTGTGCCACCCTGCCCGGCAAGTGTAGGTATACCTTTTGATTTTATGTTTGTGGGACAATATTAACGGTATTTTGAGTGGGAGCATTGTGGTGCATGCATTGTAGTCCCACCTACTCAAAAGACTGAGGCAGGGGAATCACTTGAGCCCAGGAGTTTGAGGTCAGCCTAGGCAACATAGGAAGACCCCCATTTAAAAAAAAAATTCATGTTTTGAAATTTGCTTGCAGCTTTTACCCTTTGAGTCTGTTGGATTTCAGCACTAGCTGCCAGCATGAATAGTTATGTGATCTTGTATAATTATCATATTCAGTCCAAATTTAAATAAAACTCAGAGGTTTTTCTGTTTAAGAAATATTAGAAGTCTTACCTGTTTTTCCAGCATATATATATATATATATATATATATATATGTATGTATGTGTGTGTGTATGTATATATATTATTGAAATTTTCTTAGTATTTCTTCACATTGGATACTTTGGAGTGTTTGTGTATTTTTCCTTGATAGTTTTTTTTTTTTTTTTTTTAAATACGGTTAGAGTAATTCTGTTTCCTCTATTGTTGTTTTTGGTGCCAATATTGGGTCCAACTCATAGCAGCCCTATGTACAACAGATGAAACACTCCCCTACACTGTGCCAGCCCAGCACTATTGTCATTGCTTCTCTGCTATTCATAGAGTTTTCAATGGCAGATTGTTTAAGATATATTTTTTTATTTTATTTTATTTTTTGCAATACTGGGGAGTTTAAGCATTATGCATACTTTGCAACGACTCTACCACTGAACTGCACTTTCAGCCCCTTTTTTATGTATCTAGAGACATGTTCTCACTAAGTTGCACAGGCTTCCTGCCTGGAACTTGTGATCCTTCTGCCTCTGCGTCCCTAGTGGCTAGGATTACAGGTGTGTGCTGCCACACCCAACTTTAAAATTACTGTTGTTAGGTACCATCAAGTTGGATCCAACTCATAGAGAGGCCCTAAGTACAGCTGAGTGAAACACTATCCAACACTGCTATGCACACTTCTTTTTACATTTGAGCCCATTGTTGCAGCTACAATGTTTCTCCTTGTTTTGAGTGATGACATAAGGAAAAGGAAGTCCCAGGGTCTTTTTACTCCATTCTTGTCATTAAGGTTGACTCTACTTTGAGGAGGCAACTGTTCCTCAGTCCTTTCTTGAATGCTTTCCAGCCTAGGGGGCTCATTTCCCAGCACTGTATTTCACAGTGCTTCTCTGCTATTAATAGGATTTTCAATGGCTAATTGTTTTGGGAATGGGCTGTTGGGTCTTTCTCTGTAGTCTATTTTAGTCTGGAAGCTCAGGTGAAACCTGCCCACTGTGGGTAGCCCTGTTGTTAACTGAAATACTAGTGATGTAGCTTTCAGCATCACACCAGCATGCAAGCCCACAGTGCTTGACGGACACTTGGGGAAACTTTAAAATACTATTTTTAAAATAGCCAGATGTGGTGGTACATTTCTGTAATCTCAGCAGGACTGCTGATGCAAGAGAATCTCAGATTTGAGGCCAAGCTAGGTTACATAGTGAGATCCTCTGTGTGTGTGTGAGTGTGTGTGTGTGTGTGTGTGTGTGTGTGTGTAAAAGTGTAAATAGAGGTTAAGAAAGTTGTTTTAACCTGATACATTTGTGAAGTTTGAAAAATTGTTTCATTGTAAAGGCTACATGCTGGGCCCTGTGGCATGTGCTCTTAATCCCAGCTACTTGGGAGCCTAAAACGAGGATGGTGAGTTCAAGGCCAGACTAGATAACATAGCAAGATCTCATCTTTAAAAAAAAAAAAAAAAATTAAAAAATAAAGTGTTTAAAACTTTTATGCTTTTTAGTGTCCAGCATAGGAGTGCCAAACACGTATCAAGAGATCTTTGTGAGATTGATAGTTTCAATTTAGCCAAATTACTGGTATCATATAGATTTGACTTTCATCTCCATTCTTTTTTGTCCTTTTGTTTGTAAATTTCAACTCCCTAACCTTGGCTAAGTCTGCAGCTGTACCCCTGTGGCATCGGATCCCGTCAGATGTTGGAAGCTAAGCAGGGTCGGGCCTGGTTAGTCCTTGGATGGGAGACTGCCTGGGAACACCTGGTGCTGTAGGCTTGGGAGATGGACCGTCAACCTGCTCCCGAAAACCAATCCGCCATTGAAAACCCTATGAATAGCAGAGAAGCACTGACAAAGTGTTTTGCCTGTTGTATACAGGGTCACTATGAGCCATATACTGACTCAGTGGCACCTAATAACAACAATAACCTTGGCTAGGGACTTTCAGTGTTGATCTTTGTCTACTTTAGCATTCACTGTGCTCACCCTGCTTCATATCACTTGCCGAACTGGCTGATCTTCCCTCTCCTCCCTTTTTTAGATTCTCTTTCAACTCTTTACCTCTCTACCTCTGGCCTCACCATCAGGTTAGATGAAGGAAATAAAGTTTTTGAGATCTGTGATGTCCATTCTTTTCAAAATCACTTTAATACTAAAGAGACAGCTGGACTAGAGGAGAAGCAGTAGGCAGATCGTGTCCTCAGTGGTACTTGAGAATTGACGAGTTTAAGGATAATAAGAGATTTTGCTTAATGAACACAGCTTAACTGAGTTGATTTGACTTCAGTTTACCCAATGTACAAAAATAAACCCATTTGGTGAACAACTGAAGTGTGATCTTTCTAAATTTGAAAAAAGAATATGTGACTGGAAGAGATATTAGTATATATTAGATTTTGAGTCAAAGTATTTTTTACTTTTAAGTTAAATCTTACATCTTAGTGTGAAAAAGTTTTTTTTTTTTCCTTTTTTATGCCTACAAGACAATATAGCATTTGGGATTCTCTTGTTAATGGTCCTGATTTTGAAGGTTATGCCTAGTGTGTTGTTTCATGATGGATATATTTATCCAGTTTCTCTTGTATCATGGAATTGTGTTGATCTTTTGGTTTTTGGAAAGGCTAAGGAAGCTGAATTTATTTTACGAGGGATTAAAGGTTAAATCTTCTGTGGGCCACAAGCAATATTGAAGGCACCAAGGGTAGCAATATTGAAGGCACCAAGGGTGATCCACAGAATCAGTGTGTAACAATGAAAAGATGTTTTTACTCAACACTACTTTTGCACTTTTAACCCAAACTCATTTTTTTTAGAATTGTCACATTTCTAATACACGTCCATTGGATAAACCATGTGTTGTGCTGAACTTTAAAAATCGGTCCTTTCAGTCACATTTCACAGTACTGTGTGGACTGATTGCACACACAGGTGAAGAAACGCCTTATTGAAAGTCATGTTGTATTTGAGCATCGTGAATGATTTAAAGGAACTTGTTAAGCTATTTGGTAGAAGGAGCCTGCTGATAATGTTGATTGGTTGATAAGTTTAGTAAGCAGGAAATGTTATACTGGAGATAGTGTGAATTCATTCATTTAGCAGTTATTTGAGATACTCTTTTGTAGTATTTGCCATAGGACAGTTAAGACATGACGGAATAAATTGCAGATTTATGTATTTCTAGTCAAACAAAAAAGGGACAAAAGTAAACTGATAATGTCAGTGCTTATCTTACTATTAAAAATAATGTCTTAGCTGGGTGTGGTGGCTCAAGCCTGTTATCCTAGTGACTTGGGATGCTAGGAGAGAAGAATCACAACTTAGAGACCAGAGGCAGCCTGAGTACTTAGCAAGACCCTATCTCAAGATAAAAAATTTAAAAATGGGCTGGGATGCTGCTCAGTGGTACAGCACATGCAAAGCGTGTGTGAGGCTCTGGGTTCAACCTCCTACTAACACCAAAAAAAAAGGCATCTTACTTTCTTACCTCCTGCTTCTCAATCCACTGTAGTGTAGCTTTTGCTCTCAACTCCACTTGAAACTACTTTTACCTAGATTCCTAATTATCTGTGTTCATTAGATTCCCTTTGGAGCTTGGGATACCACTACGGCTTCCTTCTTGTAACCTAGTATTCCAGGTGGGATGGGCTGGAGTTGGGTTTTAGCATCCTTTGTCCCTTCTGGCATTTCTAATGGTTCCCTTGGTCGGGCCTTGTCTATTAATTAGATGCCTGCTAGGCAACTCTGCATAAGTTTTCCAATAGTGACATTATCTCCCCATTTCTCTTACATCAATCGCAGGGTTTGTGGGGTTTTTTGATTTTGGAGATTGAACCTAGAGCCTCGTAAATGCTGTGTGTAAGCTCAACCGCTGAACTATACTCTGACCCCATGCCAAAAACTTCTGGAATCATCCTTGTTCTTCCCTCCCTTTCTCCCCTCCCCTTCTTTTCCCTTCTCTTCCCTTCCCTCTCCTTGTTCACCCGCAGTACTAGAGGGCTGAACCCAGGCCCTTGTGCATACTTTGCAAGTGCTCTACCATTGGGCTGTACTTCCAGCCCCCCCCCCACCCCTTTTAATCTTGAGGCAGGGTCTCACTAAGTAATGAAGGCTGCGTCTGTCCTTGAACTTGGAATCCTCCTATCTCTGCCTCCCAAATTGCTGGGATTACAGACATGCACCACCATGGGCCTGTGCGTTTTTTTTTTTTTTCTTATAATCCTCTACGTACAATCTAGTCTTTGATGTCTTTTTCCATTTAGTACATGTGCTCCAGGTATAAGTGCTAATTTTCATTATTTTAATTCTGCTTAAAAGTCTTTAGTAAATCATATTTCTCTCTAGGGTAAAAATCTGAAACTTCCGTTACAGGACTCTTTAGATTGTTTGGTGGTGGTGGTGGTGCTGCTGCTGTTGCTGATTCTGATTGTTTTTTATTGATAGTGCTGGAGATTGAGCCCAGGGCCTTTTGCTTGCTAGGCAAGCACCCTGCTCCTAAACTGTATCCTGAGTTTGGGTTGGGGTTGGGTTGGTTGGGTTGGGGGAATAGGGGAAGGGTTCTCTGTATGTAGTTGCCCATACTGACCTTTAAACTCGTGGACCCCAGTGATCCTCCTACCAATTAGCTAGGATGATAGGCATGTGCCACCACATCTGGCTAGGTTGCCTCATATGTTTAACATCTAATTTTATTCAGCTAATCTGAAATATTTCCCATGCCATGCAGTTTGAGAGAGGAGCCTGAGAAAATTGGTTTTTGTGGTACTGGGTCATTGAACCCAGGGCACTAAACCACTGAGCTATATCCTTAGCCTCCTTTTATTTTATTTTAATTTTATTTTAAGGCAGGATTTTACTAAATTGCATAGGCTATCTCTGGCCTTGAGCTCACAGTCCTGCCTCAGGATTACAGGCCTGTGCCGCAACACCTGGCTTTCATTGGTTCTTTTATTTGTTTTTGTTTATTGTATTTTTTGAGACAGGGTCTTGCTGCGTAGCCCAGGCTGGTGTGGAACTCTCCATGTAGACCAGGTTGGCCTGGAACTCACATTGATTCTCATGTCTTAGCCTCCTGAGTGCTGGAATTACAGTCATGTGCCACCATACGGGGCTCATTGGTCTTTTTTTTTTTCACCTTGGTACTGGGGGTTGAACCCAGGGCCTTGCGCTTGCATGCTTTGTAAGTGCTGGACCACTGAGCTGCACCTGCAGCCCATTTTTTTACATTTTGAGACAGGGTCTCGGTAAGTTACCCAGACTGCCTCTGGTCTCAAACTTGCCATCTTGCCTCCACCTCCGGAGCTGCTGGGATTACAGGTGTTCGCCACCATGCCTGGCAGCTCATTGGTTCTTAACTCCTTAGGGAAGCAGAATAAATTTTAATACCTTTTCATAGAAGAGGTAATTGAAGTTCCCAGTTGGAAAGTGATGTTTACAATAAGGTCAAGATAGCTTGTACCATTAGGTTTACATTCAGATATTTAGACTCCATGATCACAGATGGCTGGTGGCATTTGGGAATCATAAATGTCCGGAAATATGAGGCACAATCTCAGTAGTTCAGGGGTAATAAAAATAGGTACTCTAAGCTAGGAATGGTGGGTTATGCCTGCAATGCCAGCACTAAGGAGGTAGTGGCAGGAGCATCACACAAGCTGCCTCTGGCCTTAAACTTGTGATCCCCCTGCCTCTGTCTGCTGAGTTGCTGGGGTTACAAGAGTGCGCCACTGTGCCCAGCTCTTTTCATATTTTTTAAAAGTGAGTATTACTGTCACACCTATCCCCATGCCACCCCCAGTACTGGGAGTTTGCACATGCAGGCCAGCCTAGGCCAAATAGTGAGAACCTGTCTCCACAACAACAAATTAGGACTCTTAACTTGCTAGTCAGTGATATCAGATGAAATATTACCATCTGTACCTAGTTATAAAAATCGTTGTCGTCATCATCGTCTATTTGTTCAGGGGTTAAAGTATATATTACTTTTTCACATAATCTTCCAAATTTAATCTACATAGTTAAAAATAGAAGGTTTTTAAGTAGAAGTAGGAGAACTTATAAGGTTAAATACCCCATCAGATATAAATATAATATACAATTGTAGAATTTCTGGAAACATTAAATATTGATCAGTTAATATTAGCTAATGTTAACTCTCCCTGCAGCCATACTGCTGTGGAGTCTGGTCCCATCAGATCTCAGAAGCTAAGCAGGGTCGGGCCTGGTTGGTACTTGGATGGGAGACAACGTGGGAATACCAGGTGCTGTAGGCTTGGTAGAAGGACCCAGCAACCCACTCCCAAAAAACAGCCATTGAAAAACACTATGAATTGCAGAGAAGCACTGACAGTAATGTTTCTCGTCTGTTTTATGTAGGGTCACTATGAGTTGGATACCAACTCAATGGCACCTAACAACAGCAGCGTTAACTCTCACCTCATTGAGCATATGCAGTGTGCTCTGAGAAATGTGTTGTTGTTGTTAGGCGCCATTGAGTACGGCCCAACATTGTGCCATGCCAGCACTATTGTTAGTGCTTCTCTGCTGTTCGTAGGGTTTTCAGTGGCAGATTATTTTGGGAGTGGGCTGCCAGGTCCTTCTCCCAAGACTGCAGCAGCTAGTGTTCCAAGGCTATCTCCCATCCAACGATTAACGACTGACCCTCCTTAGCTTCCGAGATTAGGTGCATTCGGATGCCAGGGTGCTGTGGCTGCAGGCCTGCGAAATATAAAAATCTACTAAGTGAGACTGTTACCCTTCATTTGCTTACAATTTGGTGAAGATGATACACACAATTTATAAGATAGAAGGTAAGTCATCCATAGTTGTGGTTGTAACAAAGTGAGTCATTTTGGAATATAGGAGTATCGGTATCCAGTTTTGAGTTGAAACCTGAATGTGGATCTCTTGTGGTTAGATCTATTGAAATGAAGTTCAAGATTGCCATTAAAAATACCATCAGCTGTCAAAACTTTATTTTGAAGGTTTACTACTGTGACCCTTCTCTGCTTCACAGGGGAGCCTGAGTTTGTAATCCAATGTTAAATGTTTGCATAAACATGAGAAAGCAGCCAAATAAGCATAGTAGATTGTTGTTAGGTGCAGTGGAGTTGGGTCTGACTCACAGTGACCCTGTGTACAACAGGCGAAGCACTATCTGATACTGCCATGCTTAGCACCATCGTCATTGTTTTTCTGCTATTCAGATAATTTTCAGTGGCTGATTGTTTTGGGGAGTAGGCTGCCAGGTCCTCCCAAGCCTACAGCACGTGGTATTCCCAGGCGGTCTCCCATCCAAGTTCTAACCAGGCTTGACTCTCCTTACTTAGCTCCTGAGATATGATGGGATCAGATGCCAGGGTGGTATGGCTGCAGGCAGATTTGGGTGTGGTACAGATTAAATCCTCACTCTGTGACCTAGACTAAGACTTCGTTGTTACTGAAGCCTATTACTCCTTGATGAACTCTGTAGATGTACTTCTGAGATTGTTGAGATTAATGAGAATACTATATATGAGGTGCCAAGTATACTGCCTGACGTTGAAAGTCCTGATAATTGCTTGCTTTCATTATTATAAACCAGCGTGTCTCCTAATGGAGTAATGAACTCTCTGTTCTAAGTCCGTTTTCAGTTTTGTTTTGTTTTTTGTTTTTTTTTTTTTTTTTGGTTTTTTTGGTAGTGCTGATGATTGAATCTAGGCCCTTAGACATGTTTAGGTACACTGTCACTGAGCTATAGCCCTAGCCCTAGCACTTTGTTAGGTTAGGTGCTGTCGAGTGCTGTCCGACTCATAGTGACCTTACAGGGTTTTCAATGGCTGGTTTAGCACTTCAGGTATTTATATTCACTTAAGCCTCACAAATAATATGTGGAAGAGATCCTTGAAGAGGAAACAAGAATGGTTACAGTGTGTATACTTTAGAATCACTTCTGATTCTCAGAAAAACTGTTTGGGACCTCTTCACAGATAATTGTGTATATTTATGGAGTACAACCTGTTGCTTTGAGGTGTTTGCTTTGGACTTCCTATGCAACAGATAGTTACATCATCTGCCAACTTGAAGTTTTATTTCTTCCATTACATTTTTTTTTTTAACTTGTGACTTGTGTTGTTGCTCTAACTTAGTACTCTAGTACAGTGTTGAAAAGAAAAATTTGGCTTTGTCTTGTTTTGATGTTGAAGAGACTGTTTTAATGATACTACAGTATTGGTTCATTATGTGGATTTTCTATCAGTTTTTAGGTTTTGAAAGAAACTTGTATAAACAAGTCCCCTTCATTTTCTGGATTGCTGAAGTGTTTTGCTTTGTTTTTATATTGTGTTTAGGTGTTGAATTTTATCCAATGCTTGCTTTTTGGTAAAGGTATTACTGGGGATTGAACCTCCTGTGTGCTAAGGAGGCACCCTACCACTAAGGCACATCCCCAACCTCAGCTTTATTTTTGACCCAATACTGGGATGTGGGCACCTAGGGCCTTATACATGCTAGCAAGTACTCTATCACTGAGATGCACTCTAAGCCCCTTCTTTCATTTTTACTTTGAGACAGGTTCTTGAGTTATACTGCCTGCCTTTGGCTTGGAACTCAAAATCCTCCTACTTCTACCGAGGTGCTGGGATTACAGGCATGAGGAGTGGTGTCTGGCTTCCAGTGCTTTTCTTACAGTCATTGTGAAATTAATGTTTTTTAATCCTACATTAGAGTGAACGACATTTTACTGTTGTTCTGATGTCTCCTTGAATTCCTGGGACTGTCCCAATTTGATCATGATAGTTAAGACATTTGTGGATTTGATTTTCTTTTTATTTATTTATTTATTTATTTATTTATTTATTTGTTTTTTGCAGTACTGGGGGTTGAACCCAGGGCCTCGCGCCTGTGTGCTCTGCAAGTGCTGGACCACTGAGCTGCGCCCTCAGCCCAGTTTTTCACTTTTTGAGACAGGGTCTCGCTAAGTTACGCAGACTGCCTCTGGTTTTGAACTTGCGATCCTCCTGCCTCCGCCTCCCAAGCCGCTGGGATTATAGGCGTGCTCCACTGTGCCCGGCTTGATTTGATTTTCTTTTTCTTTTTCTTTTTTCTTTTGAGGATTCTTGCTTTTGTGTTCATAAAGATTGGCCAGTAATTTGTTGTATTAGATGTGTGTAATTGTTATATTATTCCTTCTGTTTCATATTTCCAAGTGTTCATATGTAAGGTTAGATTGTCTTTAACTTGAAAGTTTGGTGTAGGACGTGCCTGTGAAACAATTAAAACATGGTGCCTTCTTTATGGAAGGATTAGCCAATGATACATTTTCTCCTAGTACTAGTAGGGAGCCAGACATGGCAGCACATTCCTGTATTCCCAGCACTCGGGAGGCTGAGGCAGGAGGGTTGATGTAAGTTCAAGTCCAGCCTGGTCTACGTATTGAGTTCCAGGACAGTCTGGGCTACACAGACTCTGTCTCAAAAAAATGACAAAACAAACAAACAAGTATCAATAGAGATTACTCAGGCTTCCTATATCACCTTTTAAACCTTTATAAGCAGGGAATAAAATAGAATAGTGTAAAGGAATCCCATGTCCCTTTTACTAAACTTCAAGTTACCAGTATTCTCACTCCCTTCCCTTTGCTACTGGACATTTTTTTTTCTTGAGGTTGGATCTATGTTGCTCAGCAGGCTTCCAGCTTAAAATCCTCCTGCCTCAACCTCCCAGTTATCTAGGATTACAGGCCCATGCCACAGCTACTGGCTTTTGCTGGAATATTTTTCGGCAAATCCCAACTAAACCATTTCACCAGAAATACTTCAGTGTGTGTCTCACAGTAAAGATTTATTTTAAAATCATTACTATGTCATCACACTCAACAAAATTTTTATTTCTGTTTTTATTTTTGGTGGTATTGGAGTGGACTTGAACCCAGGGCCTTGTGCATACTTTGAGTACTCTGCCACTAAGCTGCACTCCCAGCCTCTTTTTTATTTTTTAAGTTGAAACAGGATCTTGTGACAGGGTCTTGCTAAATTGTACAGGCTGCCTCTGTGTACAGGCTGCCTCTGGAACCTGTGATCCTCCTGCTTCTACCTTCTGAGTTGCTGGGATTACAGGCGTTTGCCACCACACCCAGCTCAATAATTTCTTAATGTCACCTACTACACAGTCTGTAGTTTCTTGATTGTGATTTCAAAATGATTTTACAGTTGATTTGTTTAAATCAAGTTAGAAACGGTCCATGCAGTATGGATGTTGATTTTTCTCTCCTTTGCTGCAGTGGTGGAGCTAGGCATGCAATGTACCACTGAGCTACATCACTACCACTCCCTTTTCTTAAATAACAGGACCTCTCATTCTTCTTCTTTTATGCAGTAATTTGTTGTAGATACTGAGACATCTTAGAACCGATGCAGTGGCACATGCCTGTAATCCCAGTGACTCAGGAGGCGGGCAAGAGGATTGCAGGTTCGAAGCCAGAGGCAGCCTGCATAATTTAGCAAGCCCCTATGTCAAGATTTTAAAAAACAATAAAAAAGGTACTGGGGGTCCAGTTCAGTGGTAGAGTGCTTCCAAAGTACTCTCAAGGCCCTGGGCTCAGCCCCCCAGTACCTCAAAAGCAAAACAAAATAAACTCCCAGAAGATAACTTATATCCTGTGTAATTTCTTAAATTAAGATTTGAGTATTTTCTTGGGTATTTATCCATTTTTATGTAATTTATTTTTTTATATGGTACTTAGGGGTTGAACCCAGGGCCTTGCACATACTTTGCAAGTGCTGTGCCACTGCGCTGAACAGCCAGCCCATTTTTAAATTTTGAGACAGGATCTCACTAAGTTACAAAAGCTGCCTCTGTCCTCAAACTTGTGATCCCCCTGCCTCTGTCTCCTGAGTTGCTGGGGTTACGAGTGTGTGCCACAGTGCCCAACTGTTTTCATATTTTTTAATAAAAGTGAGAGTATTACTGTCACACCCATCCCCATGCTTCCGCCAGTACTGGGAGCTTGCACATGCTAGGCAAGTGCTCTACCACTGAGCTGCATATCCTCAGCCCCTTTAATATTTTTTATTTTGATACAGGTCTTGCTAAGTTGTGCAGGCTGCCTCTGGCCTTGAACGTGTGATCCTTCTGCCTCAGTCTCTCCAAATCCCTGGGATTACAGGCATGCACCACAGTGTTTGGTCTTTTTCCTTTTTTTAAAACCTTTTCAGTTTATCTTTTATCACTCACTTGTGGGTTTAGTTTTGTTTTTCTTCCTGCAGTTCCTGGGGATCAACCTCTGGGCTTTGTGCATTCTTGGCAAATGCTCTACCATGGAGCTACACCACTAGCCCCTTATTTCTCACTTGAAAGAAACTCTCATTGGGTGCTGTGGCACATGTCTGTAACGCCAGTAAGTAGCAAGGCAGCGGCAGGAGGATCACAAGTTTGAGGCCAGAGGCAGCCTGCGTAACTTCATGAGACCCTGTCTGAAAATGAAAAAGCTGGAAGTGCAGCTCAGTGGTAGAGCCCTTGCAAAGTATGTGCAAGGCCCTAGGTTCAACCCCAAGTACCAAAGAGAAAGAAAGACGGGGGGAGGGGTGGGAAGTGGGAGGGGGAAAGAGAAAGAGAAAGCCTAGTTTTGTTGATATGCTTCTTGGTTATATCCATTTTCTCTTCCATTTAAAATTGCACTATTCTTTTTCTGATATAACTTGGATGCTTAGCTCATGATTTTATTTATTTATTTATTTATTTTATTTTTGCAGTACTAGGGTTTGAACTCAGGGCCTTGTGCTTGCATGCTTTGCAGGTGCTGTACCACTGAGCTGTACCCTCAGCACATTTTCTTTACTTTTTGAGACAGGGTCTCGTTAAGTTACTCAGACTGCCTATGGTCTCAAACTTGCGACCTCCAGCCTCTGCTTCCCGAGCCGCTGGGATTACAGGCATGCACCACTTCAGCCTGCTACTTGTGATTTTTTTAATCCTTATTTTTTAACATAAGTTCTTAAGTTTTGAAATAATATTTTTATTATTCACTTTATCTGATGATTTCCTTAGTAATTTGTCACATGTAAAAATTGTAGTTGGGTGGAGGTTATTTTAGTTTTTTCACCTCTGTGTTCAGTGTGTAAATGATAGAATATTTCCTTGGATACTCCAGGTGGAAAATAAAAATTGCACATTGAAGTCTCAATTTTGTAAATTATGTTAGTAAAAGGAAATAATAAAGGAAATATGAGTATATCAAACATTTGTCTTTGAGTAATGGCTTTAGATCAGTTTTGTTTGAAACTTTATGTTCCAAAATTTCACATTTTATTATATATGCTTTTGTGATGGAGGGGCCTGTAAGATTTTTCAAAAGAAAATAAAATACTGGAGGTGCCAAAAAAATGTATACACATTTTAAGCGATGTTATCTATATGTTACTTTTTGTAGTTGAATTGAATTATGGTAGCAATGTATAGTATGACATTTCACTCCAAAGATGGTGTTAATCAAATGAATGCTACCGCCACCATGCAACAGGCAGGACAAAGAAAATGGTGGAAACCTGGCTGCTGTTTGAGGAGCATGAGACCATTTTGAAGTGGCATTTGTAACTCAAAAACATTGTGAAAGTACAACCACAGTGGAGGCTTGAGTATGCAACAGAATCTCCAACACACCTAACAATTGCACACATTTATACAAGCTTGAGACACACAGTACTACGTGTGATGTGCACCAGGGAATATTTGAGGAGCCTCTCACAGCAAGAAGCTTGTTGCTTCTACTACGGTAACACCACTTGCAGGACCTATTGTAATTGTAGAAGTTAAATGTGACTTGTATCCATCTTTAGTAATTGGTATATGTTGAGTATTATAATTTTAATACAGTTTTTTCCTTTCTTAAAATGTGGATACCTTTTTTGGCATCCTCTGTATAATTTTTAAAAATTCTTTAAGTCATGTCCTAAGATCCTAGAAAACAGTTCAGCTATGACCACATCTATTTGCTGTGATGGGCATTAGGCAAGACGTGGTGTGCAGTGTTTAAGAGATCTTCTGTCTGAGTGCATGGGTGGGTGAGGAGTGGTGGGAAGAGATGGCAGGGGGAGAGGAGGGTAGCAGACATACAGAAAATTTCAGTGATAGGATAGCATGCTATAACAGTGGAAAGGGTGCCAAGTGTAATGGGTCATGCCTGTAATCCCAGTATTTGGGAATCTGAGACAGGAGGATCATGAGTTCAAGGCCAGCCTGAGCCACAAAGTAAGACTGTCTCAAAAAAAGGAAAAAAAAAAAAAAGAATGGAAAGGGTACATACATAGATGATGCTTAGGAGCCAAGATTAATTGGATGAAGTAGAACATGAAAGTGATAGCTTGTTTTTCAGAGGTGGACTAATTTTTGATAGTGTAATCAGTTGTAGATTCAGCTATATTTAATTATCAAATACCCATTAATGCCTTTTTTCATATGAAAACTACACGGAGAATTAAAAAAAGAAAACTCATGGGGGCACAGTGGCATATGCCTGTAATCCCAGCTACTTGGGAGGTGGAGGCAGGAGGATTGCAAGTTCAAGGACAGAGGCACTCTGCGTAATTTAGCAAGACTTTGCTTCAAAATAAAAGGGGCTGATGGTGCAGCTCAGTGGTAGAGTGCTTATAAAGTATGTGTGAGGCCTGGGTCCCTCCATAAAAAACAAAACAAACAAAGGAAAAAACCCCACAAAAACCCTCAAACACATGAAATGATAGAACAGGCCCATGCCATCAGTTTTGTGTCTCCAGTCCAGGGGATATTTGCTGATGTCTGGAGACAATTTTTGATTGTCACAGTGCTACTGGCATGAAGTGGAGAGACCAAGGATCTACCTACAATCACAAAATAATTTCCCTTCCCCCTCAGCAAAGAATTACCGAGCCCAAAATGTGTATAACGTCAATATTGAGGAGTCCTGTATCAGTCTGTGATTTGTACCCCCTTCCTGGCTGGGGTAGGGAAGGGTGGAATTTTTTTAGGTTAAAAGAACCAGAGGCATTTATACTATTCCCAGGCTAGATTTTGGTTAAGGAAAATGATTGTGCAGGTTATAAGTCATGTGAAAATAGGTTTGCTTAGCTAGTAAAGGCCCTACTTTAGCAAAGCTCTGTGATAGGAGATTGGTAAGGAGTGGTGGACAACCCATTTTCTTGGAGCTGTCACTGAATTTATAGAATTCATTCTGCAAATGGCTAGTCTTTTGTATTGGTTGTCTATTTATATATTATAATATTTTAAACCTTTTGCTTTCATTCTGAATTTAGTTTGTGTTTTAGCTTTTATTCTAGGGAACCCGGGAATATTAGTCCAATTTAATTGCATATCTTTTTTGATTATCATCAGTATAAACTTTAAGCAACTTAGATAGTTGGTGTTGTATTAGCTAGCATTCAGTCCTTTTTACCTTTGGTCTTATTTCAGGCATAGTTCTTAGTTGTTTTAATCCATTTCTATAACTAACCCCTATTTGTGGTACTGGGAATTGAACCCAGCTTACGTACGCTAGGCAAATACTCTGACTGAGGTACATCCCCAGTCCTCTTTCCTTTTATTTTTGTTGTGAGACAGGATTTCACTAAGTTGCTCAGGCTGGCCTTGAACTTCCTGTGTAGCTAGCCAAGCAGGCCTGGAACTTGTGATCCTCCTGCTGGAATTACAGCATGTGCTACTGCCACCCCCTGCAGCCCTCCCATGTTTTTTGTAATACAAAACAAATTTTTTAGTGTAACGTGAAAAACTGTAATACAAATAACAAGTAGTATTTCAAGGAGTAAGATTTGGAAATGATATTGATGCTTACTAAGAACCAAAATATAGAAGAGTTTCTGATTTTGGTTTTATCAGACTTTAACCTTTATCTTTCCTATTTGTTTTTAGATTTTGGCTCTCTCTTTGACCTGGAGCACGACTTACCAGATGAACTGATCAACTCTACTGAATTGGGATTAACCAATGGTGGTGATATTAGTCAGCTTCAGACAAGTCTTGGCATAGTACAAGATGCAGCCTCTAAACATAAACAGCTGTCAGAATTGCTACGGTCTGGGAGTTCCCCTAACCTCAATATGGGGGTTGGTGGTCCAGGCCAAGTCATGGCCAGCCAGGCCCAACAGAATAGTCCTGGATTAGGTTTGATAAATAGCATGGTCAAAAGCCCAATGGCACAGGCAGGCTTGACTTCTCCCAGCATGGGTATGGGCACTAGTGGACCAAATCAGGGTTCCACGCAGTCAACAACAAATATGATGAACAGTCCAGTAAATCAGCCTGCCATGGGAATGAACACAGGGATGAATGCTGGCATGAATCCTGGAATGTTGGCTGCAGGCAATGGACAGGGGATAATGCCTAATCAAGTCATGAACGGTTCAATTGGAGCAGGCCGGGGACGACCGAATATGCAGTACCCAAACCCAGGCATGGGAAATGCTGGCAGCTTACTGACTGAACCACTGCAACAGGGCTCTCCCCAGATGGGAGGACAAACAGGATTGAGAGGCCCCCAGCCTCTTAAGGTGAGTGCTGTTGTGGTTTGTATACACAAATAGGTACCCATTTGAGTGTTCCAATGGTAGAGGGAAGGCTTGAGGTCAGTTATTTATTCTTTACTGCTCATTTTTAATCTTACATTTTGTGCTGTTTCCTGCTTTTTTTTCTTGTTTTCTTTTTTCTTTCTTTCTTTTTTCTTCTGGTGTTGGAGACCAAAACTCTGGGCCTCGCACATTACAGGCAAGTGTTCTACTACTAAGCTGTATCTCTGGCCCTCATTTCCTGCATGTTATATGCCAGGGATGCCCTGTGTTGTCACAGGTTTTTTTAAAAGCTCTTGTGTTAAATTTTAGTAGAATATTTATTTTACAACTGACTGGTATTTTGTACCTTCATAGTTTGTTCCAAATGATTGCCAGCAAATTAATTCCTATTCTATCTAGTGTAAGTATTAGAATATTTTCATCTAATTTTCAAACCCAGGTAACCTTCATAGTCTTCTTTTGAAAAATACAATTTTGAAAGAGTTGGCATTATTTTTATTTTATTCTGTTTTATATTTTTTGAGACATCTCATTTTGTAGCTCAATCTGGTCTGAAACTTGGTAAGTACCCCATACCAACCTTGAACTCATGATCATCCTGCCTCTGCCTCTTGAGTGCTGAGATTACAGTTACACACCACCATACCTGGCTAGATTTTTCTTTTTTAGGACACTCACTCATTTTATTACTAATTTGTTGTTAAGTAGAAACTAAGTACATTTTTAAAAACCTTTTAACACCAAGTCAAATGCAGTGATGCACGCCTGTAATTCCAGCACCTCAGGAAGTGGAGGCAGGAGGATCACAAGTTCAATGCCTGAAACATCCTGTGCTACTTAGTGACTCTGTCTCAAGATAAAAAATTTAGAAAGAGGGCTGGGATTGCAGCTTGGTGATTGAGTGCTTACAAAGTATGTACGGGGCTTGGGATTCAGCTTCCTAGTATCAAGAAAGAGAGAGAAAAATCCTTTTAACCTTTTAAATGTGTGCTTTGTATACATAATTAAGACATTATGGACATATTTTATCTTTTTTCTTAAAAATGGGATCATACTATTAGTTGCCAGTGCCTGGCTATAGTTTTCTTTTTTCTTTTCTTTTCTTTTCTTTTCTTTTTGTAGTTGGTGGTTGAACTCAGGGTGCTCTAGCACCAAGTTGCACCCCTAGTCCCTTTTTCATTTTTTATTTTGATATGGGCCCTCGCTGCGTTGTGCTTCTGGCCTTGAATTTGTGATCTTTCTGCTTTAGCCTCCCAAGCCGCTGGGATTACAGGCATGCACCATGGCACCCAACTAGTTACTTATTCTTATACAAGATGGCTGTACCTGGAAGGTGATACTGGTGATGAGTACGACTTTCAGAGGGAATCAGTAGCAAGCTTTCTCTGTAAGAATACTTTGAGCAACATTGAGTTCTGTGATCCAGCCAGGTCTTGTAGGGTATGTAATCCCAGCACTTGGGAGGTTGAGGCAAGTAAGTTCAGGACCAGCCTGGGCTACATAGTGAGACTGTTTCAAAAACAGCAAAACAAAAACAAAAAACAAAAAATCCTTCTCTGTTCTGAGCTGCAAGTATGAATTTAAGACATAGGGACACACTGAGGTAGAGGGACCGGGTTTTCATAGATAGAAGAAAACCCTTAATTTAAAAAAATTTTTTTATTTTTATTTATTTTTTGGCTACAAAATAAGGAATACTGACAACTTAGGGAAGGATTCTGTTTAGCATACCTGCTGTGTGGATTGTTTCTTCCTGACACTTTCGTGTTGTTGCTTCAATGTGTTTTACTTGGAATATTTGGAGTAAGAGCCAGAAACAGAAGGTAAATATTTAAGTACATCTTCTAGGTACAAGAACCATACCTGGGAGGAGTTAAAAGTCCTTACCCTCCCCATATTTCTCCTCTTGTGTGGGGGAGAGGAGCCTGATGACAGACAGTAAACCCTCACTGATTGATAAAATGTTTACTTAGTAAGTTCTAGCTTTTGTGCTAGAGGTAGAAACAGTGAATGAGTTTACTTCATGGAACTTAACTTTTTATTAATACTAATAAGATGTACATTTTTAGTACACCAAGCTAGTACTGTGAAGAAAAATCGAGGCTCACTGGGAGGATACCTAGGTTGGGGTAGGTCACTGTTCTAGATGTCATCTAACTCACAAATTTCTTGCACCACCATTGTTTCAGGAATTGAATATATGGCAGTGAACAAAACACAAACCTCTGTCCTTGTAGAGCTTATATTTTGATGGGAGGGGAATTCAAATATAAAAATATTATTAAATGGTATTTTGTTTCTTTATTTTAAATGACTCTGACCTATATAGCAGAAGTACAGTATATATTCTTGTTCTGTTTTATTTGGTTGGGGAGTAGGAAAGATGCTCAGGAGACAGAAAGCATAGTGATGGAGAAGTTGGTTGTATTTTATTTTCTAGCTACAGCAACAGAACTCTGAGGGAGACAAGAGAAAATAAACCCCCCATCAGAGATTCTTTGGTGTTTAGTGACAAAAAATGTGAGGAATAAATTACTGCTACCTGAACAATAATCAATGCAGTTTGTGTACTTGAGACCATAGTCTGCTGTAGATTGAGTTTGCAGTTCTAGGTAATGCATCATAATTGAGGGAATAAGCAGTTAAGAAACTGATTGAAATTCATTTAGTCTAGGTGGGCAAAGGAGTGTCCATGCAAGTAATCATCATATTGAGATATATCTGAATAAAGACATGATGCCTATGAACAGACATTAGGGCTGCTTACACATTATAGCGTTATTGTTTACTCAACTAATGGACTCTTAAAAGCCTAACTTGTTTCTTGGTATTGTCATGCAGCTTCTGTGATAAATGGCTTTCATACTATGTTACATGAACTTCCATATTAACGAAACATGAAATATAACTGAAATATAACTCATCTAGATATAGGCATGGGCTGGGACTTGGCTCAGTGGGTAGAGCGCTGCGCTGTAGTCTCTGAGGTCCCGAGTTCAATTCCCAGCACCGCAAAAATGGGAGAAGGGCCTGGCAATCCACTCCCAAGGCAATCCCGAAACAGCCATTGAAAACCCTATGAGGGTCCCTATGAGTCAGATATTGACTCGACGGCACCTAACAACAACAACAACAGATATAGGCATGAATACTATTTGAGTTATATTAGTATAACTGTTAATACTTTAAAAGCATGTATAAGCTCAGCATGGTGGTGCATAGCTGTAATCCCAATGCTCGGGAGAGGATTGTAAATTTGAGGCCAGCCTGGGTATTGGGATCGTCTCTTTAAAGAAGAAAAAAAAGCAAACCACATATAGCAGCAACCCTTATAGCCACTTTTTTTATTATTTTTATTACTTAGTATTTTAATTACACGTTTTTAAAATACAAAGTAATAGTTCATAAATGCAGTGTGCAGTTATCAAATCAAGATTGTTAACACTTCCATCTTAAACATTTTAGAATAATTTTTGATTAACATGTAATGAAAATAGTATAGATTTTTGGGGTATAGTATGTTTTTTTAAAAAATTGGATACAGTATAGTGAGATTCATTAGGGATTTTCATAATGTTGCATTCTTACAGCCACTTTTGAAACAACCGAGAAGTAGCCTAAACTCTTGGTTCTGTATTTGATTGTCCCTGCTATTGTACTGACCAGATTTACTTAGAAAATTCCAATTATTGAAGAGGAGACTGAATCAGTCCTTAAGATTTTTTTTTTTACTCTGAATGCATCCTATTCTTTTCCACTTTCATCCAAACTGTACCACTTCCCTCATTTTCATTCTTCCATCATCATCAGAACATTAGGAAAGTTACTAACCTCTTAATTACTAATCTTGTCTGAAAAATATAAATGTTCCTGTATTTTTTTCTTCCTTGCTTCTCCATCAGGGCAAATTGTAGAATTTACAAAGATGTACAGATTGGCAAAATATAGATACTGCATGATTTAAAGTATTGAATTTTTTATAGAGGATCATATAATTTTATGGCATTTACCATTTTTGTTTTCTTTAGTAAGTTAGAATGTCTAGATAATGGGACTGCAAAGACAAATGCTGGGAAAGTACCTTTGTTATGCTGGTGGTGATGGTGGTAGTGGACCTACAGATCGAACCCAGGGCCTCACACATTCTGGCTAAGAGCTCTACCACTACAAATGAACTGAGAAAGCTGGGCATGGTCGCACATGCCTGTAATCCTGGTACTTGGGAGGCTGTGGCAGGATAGGAAATTTGAGGCCAGCCTGAGCTACATAGCAAGACTATGTCTCAAAAAGAAAGAAAGAGCCGGGTGCAGTGGTGCATGCCTGTAATCCCAGTGGCTTGGGAGGCAGAGGCAGGAGGATCACAAGTTCGAGACCAGAGGCAGTCTGTGTAATTTAGCGAGACCCTGTCTCAAAAAGTAAAAAAGGGGCTCAGGGTACAGCTCAGTGGTCTAGCACTTGCAGAGCATTCAAGTGCAAGGCCCTGGGTTCAACACCCAGTACCGCAAAAAAAAAAAAAAAAAAGAAAGAAAGAAAGAATAAAAAGACAAGTGTATTAGCATCAAGGAGCCAGATAGGAAAGAAAATGTACCACTGCTCAGTTGTAAGGGAAAGGACAGGTTAAGGCAAATGCTAGAGGCTTACGAAGCATGATGCTTTCAGATTTATAAGTAACACTTATAGGAAGTAGTAAGATGCCATGAAGAGGAGGTTGTCAGGCCTCATGATGACCTAGTATACTATGAGGGGTTGGTTTTTGTTCACTCGCTGTTAGACAAGTGAAGACAGAAGCCAATACCTGTTGAACTCAGTGTATCCAAGTACCGATGAATAAGACAGTGGCAGTGGAGGATACATGGGAAGGGTGTGGAGAGGGGTAGGGGCTGTTTAGAGGTAGAATTGAAGGACCATTTGCTAGGATTGGATCTGGCAGAGAAGGATAGAAATCTGGAATTGACATTTGGGTGTAGGAGAGAGATTGGCTTGTAACTTTATATTTAGGGGATAGCGTTGACCTCAGTTTGAGTTATTTAAAATAGTTTTTAAATAATTATTTATTGAATTAGATTAATGAAAATGCATCTTTTCTTTTTTCCCCAGTACTGGGGGGTTGAACCTAGAGCCTCTACCACTGAGCTGCACTCCTAGTCCCCTTCCTTTTTAAATGTTTTATTCTGATACAAGGTTTTGCTAAGTTGCACAAGCTGCCTCTGGCCTCGGAGACCTGTGATCCTCCTGCCTTAGCCTCTTGATTTACTGGGATTACAGGTGTGTAATGTTGTTTCCATGGGTATGGCAGCACACACCTGCCATCTCAGCACTCAGGAGGGTGAGGCAGGAGTACCGTTGCAAGTTTGAGACCAGCCTGGACTATAAGGTGTTCCAGTCCAGCTGGGGCTACAGAGTGAGATCCTGTCTTAAAAGCAAAATAAAAAACAAAAACAATAAAGGTAGAAAACTGGTGTGTTTTAGGAGGTATATATTTACGGGGATTACAGGTATGTACCCTGGCACTCAGCAGTTTCATCATCATTATCAGTAAAACATTGGCTTTTGTATTATTAACTCTTCAGCTAATGATAATGGAGTATTATGGCCCCCAGTGAACTTAACATAAATACAGAAAAGAACCTACATTTTAAAAAAAGTTCAGGAGTCATGAAGTCAAATTACTTTACGGGTCAAGCGGGTAATTTAATGAGTAGGGTAGCTAGGTTTATAGCAAGAAAGGATTGTTGTGGACTTGGTTATAGACTGCATGCTCTGTCTAGAGAATTCAGAATCTCAAGGTTTTGAAAACATCATTATCAATGTCCCTAAGTTTAAAAAAGGGGAGGGGAGGTTATATCTCCTAAAACACACCTTATAGTCCAGGCTGGTCTCAAACTTGCAGCGATCCTCCTGCCTCACCCTCCTGAGTGCTGAGATTACAGGTGTGTGCTGCCATACCCATCGAAACAAAATGCTAAATATACATTAAAATACTTTGACCTGTCAAATCCTATAGTATATTTAGCAGTTACTGTAAATGCCATATTGAGTTGAATTGAAATAGTCATAGTCTGTACATTAAACACAAATGCATAAACATAATGTGTGATTTTTAATGGAAATGAATGACAAGTTTGTTTAATTAGCATATAGTTACATGGAGAAGTGTTTCTAAAACACCTTTAATTAAATATTTGCAGAAAATAGCTCTGTAAGCCAGGAGCAGTGGTACACACCTGTAATCTCAGTGACTTCAGAGGCAGAGGTGGTAGGATCGCAAAGTTCGAAGCCAGAGGCAGCCTGCATAATAACTTAGTGAAGCTGACTCAAAACATAAAAAATGGGGTAGGGATGCAGCCCATTGGTAGAGCACTTGCAAAGTATGCGTGAGGCGCTGAGTTCAAACTCCACAATCAAGTACTGCAAAAAAAGAAAAGAAAAAAGAAAGAAAAAGAAAATTGCTTTGTATTTACCATACTCAGGACCCTTGGTCTTGATCTTAATCTAGAAAATGAACTTTCATCCATGTACTTTTCTTGGTACTAAGGGGCTGAACCTAGGGCCTCACACATATTTTGCAGGTTCTCTGCCATTGAACTGTACCCCAAGTCCACTTTTAATTTTTTACCTTGAAACAGAGTCTCAGTTACATAGGATGCCTTTGCCCTTGAATTTGTGATACCTGTCTCTGCCTCCCAAGTTGCTGGGTTTACAGGCATGTGCCACTGCACCTGGCTCATCAGCGTACTTTTATTCAATGTGTTTACTAATATAAGCATAGTATTTCCTTTTTTCTTTCTTTTTTTTTTTTTTTTTTTTGTGGTACTTGGCTAAAATTGTTTTTAAAAAATAGAAAGTGAAACGAGTGGAAATAGTAATGTCCCAATGATATGTAAAATGAGATTTAATTTCTCTTTGTTTTTTATTCTTAGATGGGAATGATGAGCAATCCCAATCCTTACAGTTCACCATATACTCAGAATTCTGGACAGCAAATTGCAGCTGGTGGCCTTGGTCTACAGATTCAGACAAAGACTGTACTACCAAATAGCTTATCTCCATTTGCAATGGACAAAAAAGCAGTTCCTGGCGGAGGAATGCCCAACATGGTGAGTACTCATTATTTACAAATATTTCTTCAAATTAGCATTTTTATGAAATAATTGAGTGACATTTTGATGCATTCTACTATGTACTTGGATTTGTATACATGAGGAGGAACCTGAGAATGTGTAATGAGTGAACCCTGTAAGGAGGGAGGCTTGTGTTGACTTTCCATTTTACATGGTATTTTGTGCCCTGTGGTTATTGATCAGTAAGAAGGCTGATCCATCAGGAGCAAGTGTTCTGCTACAAAGAGGTTTTAGGGTCCTGCCGTTCAACAGCTTTCACTGATGAGCATTTCTGAAGGATGGAAAAGTAAAACCTTTCTACTGCAGGGTTGAAGTGGGGAGTTGACTCTTGCAAAGGTTCCCAACTCTCAATGACCATATCTGCTGTGTTTTGTTTTTTGGTGTTTTTTTTTTTTTTTTTTTTTTTTTTTTTTTTTTTTTTTTTTTTTTTTTTTTTTTTTTACTCCATAGCCTAGGGTCACCTAAAAATTACAGTCTTTGTGCCTCAGCCTCGATATAGTGCTAGGATTACAAGCATGTGGCACTGCACCCAGCTCATGTCTCATTTTATCTGTTGCTATGCCGAAGTAACTTTCCTCTCAAAAATCACTTATAATTGTTGCCTTGACACACACCTGTAATCACAGCAGTTTGGGAAGCTAAGGCACGAAGATTGTGAATTGCAGGCCAGAGGCAGCCTGCCCAACTTTGTGAGACCCTATCTCAAAATAAAAAAGAAAGAAGGGGAAGGAGGTGAGGTTGGGGAGTGAAGCTTAGTAGTAGAATACTTGCCTAGCATGCCAAGGCCCTGGGTTCAACACCCTAGCACTGCATGTGTGCGCACGCCTGTGTGTACACATACATGATCTATTTTTGTTTTGCTGTGCTGGGGCCTTACGCTTGCTGGCCAAGCGTCGTTCTACTGTGCTACATACCTAGCCCCCTACATGGTGTTTTAAACACTGGTGTCATGGAAATTTTTCAGAAGCTGTTTCTAACATTGGCATTAGTCCAAATTAAGACTATTTCTAGTTGTAAATTTGTCCAGCCAGTAGTCTCCATTTACTTAGTAATTTTGTTTCTCTTTCAGATGTTTTATTTTTTTTTGTCGTGGTGACTGCTTTTATTTCAGATAGTCTAAATCTACAGATATAAAGAAGAATAAAACATGTCATCCCTGTCTTCAGAAATGCTTGGTTTTAGCTGGGCGTGGTGGTGCACGTCTGTAATCCCAGCGGCTTGGGAGGCGGAGCCAGGAGGATCGCAAGTTCGAGACCAGAGGAAGTCTGCGTAACTTAGCGAGACCCTGTCTCAGAAAGTAGAGAAAAAAATAAAAGGGCTGGGGGTGCAGCTCAGTGGTCCAGCACTTGCAAAGCATGCAGGCGTGAGGCGCGGGGATCAACCCCCAGTACCACAAAAAAGAAAAAAGAAAAGAAAAGAAATGCTTGGCTTTTTATTGGGAAAGTAAATTTCTCTCAAAGCTATAAAAATGAATTTGAATTTTTTATTCACCTGAAACACCTTTGAATTTTTCATTCACCTGAAAGACCTCTACTGAGTCAACCAGGAAGCTCCTCATTCTTTAAGACCTAAAGGAACTTGCTACTAGGTGCAGATTGCTCGCTCGCACTTTGTGCCCCAGAGTTTACCTTATTCTTTTCTTTTGGTTCTCTGTATTTCATACATACTTTGATTATATTATTTGGTAATGTAATTTGTTTTCTTACTAAAATGAGCTTCTTGATGGTAGGCGCCATTTTTTATTTATATTTGAATTCCCCTACCCTGTCAAAAAACGGAATCTGCCATCTAGTAATAGACTAGCCATAACAGTTTTCCATGAAAATATGTAGATCCCTTTATTAAGAAATAGCACACAATGACGCTTACTGTTAAAATGTATGTTTACTATCTCTTAGGGCCAGCAGCCTGCCCCACAGGTCCAGCAGCCAGGCCTGGTGACTCCAGTCACTCAGGGGATGGGTTCTGGAGCACACACAGCTGACCCAGAGAAGCGCAAGCTCATCCAGCAGCAGCTTGTTCTTCTTCTGCATGCTCACAAGTGCCAGCGCCGGGAGCAGGCTAATGGGGAAGTGAGGCAGTGCAACCTTCCTCACTGTCGGACAATGAAGAACGTCCTAAATCACATGACACACTGCCAGTCGGGCAAGTCCTGCCAAGGTGAGTAGGCCCATAGGGTGAGGTGATGGTTATGATTAGTACCTCCATTATGATGGTGGTGTTTGGTGTTACAGGAACGCAAATAGATCCAAGCTCATCAAAATATATACATTAAATTTGTGCAATTAGTTTATATATCTGTGTTTTGGGGGTTTTTGTTTTGTCATGCTAAGTACTGAACCCAGGGCCTCAAATATGTGAGGCAAGGGCTAAACCACTGAGCTACACCTTCAGTTCCTTTTTGTATATCACTTATAACAATTCTGTAAAGCTTTTAAAAAGTACTCCATTATCTGGATGTACTACCTTTTATCTACATGGTAAAGAAATCTTTTTTTTTTTTTTTTTTTTTTTTTTTTGGTGGTACTGGGGTTTTAACCCAAGGGCCTCATGCTTGCCTGCTCTACAAGTGCTGGACCACTGAACTACAGCCCTAGCCCTTTTTTTTTTTTTTTTTTTTAACTTTTTTGAGACAGGGTCGCCAAATTACACAGACTGCCTCTGGTCTCGAACTTGTGATCCTCCTGCCTCCTCCTCCCAAGCCACTGTGATTACAGGCTTGCGCCAATGCGCCCAGCTTGTTAAAGGAATATTGGCTGCATCTAGATTTGGGCAATTATGAAGAAACCTATAAATAAACAAAAATCTGTTTTGAGACTTCTTTACTAATCGTGTCCTACTCTATATTAGGAAACAATAAAATTGCAGTTATCATTTTATGAGTGAGTATCTAGATATGGTAGGAGGGTTGAATTTTAAAAGGTCTTCATTTTGTGATGATTTCTTGTTGACTTTGATTTGTCAGTATGATGTCCTTTAGATATTATTACTGAATATTAACAGCTGTGTGAGAAAATTCCCAATTTGATACAGTTTTACCCAGATTAATAGTTTATATATGGAGCTATTAAAAACTGGTTTAAAGGCATTTGTATTATAGTATTGGCTTAGAATATCTTTACTTTAAGATGTGATTATGGCATGATGGTTAAAAAAAACAGGGGCTATAGCTGATCGTGGTGGTGCACACCTGTAATCCCAGCAGCTCAGGAGGCAGAGGCAAGAGGATCGCAAGTTCGAGACCAGAGGTAGTCTGCATAATTTTAGCGAGACCTTGTCTCAAAAAGTAAAAAAATGGGCTGAGGGTGCAGCTCAGTGGTACAGCACTTGCAAAGCATGCAAGTGAGAGGCCCTGGGTTCAACCCCCAGTACTGCCAAAAAAAAAAAAAAAAAAAGGCGGGGGGCGACTCTAGAACCAAATTGATTAAATTACAATGCAACTTTTTGGACTCTGACTTGGTGTAAATTGCTTAAACTTCCCCCCCAACTCTAAAATTTATATATTAATAGGAACTACCCTTGTAGCATTATGATTAATAGATTGGCAGTACTTGTTAAATGAGTGGTAAGTTAGCTATTATTCATGTTAAAAATAAAACCTCCTCTTGAAAAAACTTTTTTTTTTTTAGTGGCACACTGTGCATCTTCTCGACAAATCATTTCACACTGGAAGAACTGTACAAGGCATGATTGTCCTGTGTGTCTCCCTCTCAAAAATGCTGGAGATAAGAGAAATCAACAGTGTAAGTGATTAAATCTTTTGCAGGTTTATATCAAAAGTATTCTGAGACTCTCACCAGTGCCATTTGATAGGATTTAGAGTACTTCTTGATTATGTATGCTTCTCGTAACTAGCTGTTATCATTACTATGTTGAAAAATATTTTTTTTCCCTTTTCAGCTTTCTGCTTCCTCTTAACTACATACTAATATATAGACCTGAACAGCTTAGTTGGTAAAATAAAATCCAAGAACTGTGGATATTCATTCTTTCTAAAAACAGCAATAGATGAATGAATTTATGTTTCATTTTAAATCCATAAAAATGTAAAGATGATTGCTCTGACATTAAGCAAGTTACCTTTTGTCGTAGTGATCTCAATAATCAGACAATTTGAAATTATTTTAAAAAATTTGAGATTATAATTTTGGAATGAAGAAGAGATTTTCTTAGAGAAAAGATAAGTCATAAGTAAAGATGCTTCATTTAATTAATTAATTAATTAATTTACTGAAGGGCTTAACCCAGGGCATGGCTCATATTGTACAAGTGATCTATCATTGAGCTGCACCCCTAGCCACTTTTTTGTTTTTTTATCTTGAGACAGGTGTCACTAAGTTACTCAGGCTTCCTCTGACCTCAAATTGGTGATCTTCCTCCCTCATTCTCCCAAATTGGTGGGATTACAGGTATATACCACTGTGGCCAGCAATATACTACATTTTAAAAGTGCAGCTACCACATTTCTCTTAGCCACAATACATTCAGCAGCTTAGAGTTGAAAGACAAATTTGAAAGTACACGTGAAGCATGTAAAAAATGGAGTTAAATTCCATAAATTAATAAAAAATCATTAGTTACTCAGTAGAAAATGGGGGACCAGAAATAGATAATTCACTTGGGTAAGCATGGCAAGGTTCACTATTAAGTAATGAAGTAGGTACTATTTTTTGAAAAGAAGCTACTTCTTGTTGGTGTTTTTGTGGCTCTGAGATATTCATACACTGTTGGTGGAGGCATTGACATAGCCTGTGGGAAGACTGGTATTCTGGATCAGAAGACTTTCATGCCAGTGATCCCCTCTGACCCCAATTAGTTCTCCATCTAGTAATTATTTTCAAAGAAATAATGGGAGACAATGTACTGAAATGTTTTTATAACCACATAACAGTAATTTTGTGTTCTTGAAATTCAATCAAACATGTTAGTGGGTTTTTTTTCCCCTGATCAACCATAGTATTATAATACTGTCTTTTGTCTTCTCTAGCAATTTTGACTGGAGCACCTGTTGGGCTTGGAAACCCTAACTCTCTAGGAGTAGGACAGCAGTCTACCCCTAGCCTAAGCACTGTGAGTCAGATTGATCCCAGCTCTATAGAGCGAGCCTATGCAGCTCTTGGACTACCCTATCAAGTAAACCAGATGCCACCACAACCCCAGGTGCAAGCAAAGAATCAGCAGAATCAGCAGTCTGGGCAATCTCCCCAAGGCATGCGGCCCATGAGCAACATGAGTAAGTTTGTGTTTTACCAGTTATAGAGTGGTCCATAAATGCAGGATTAGCTCCTTCATTTTAATTCTTTCTCTGTATCTACATACCTATTTTGGTACATAAGTTTTTGAAATAAAACTTTTTAGATTGCAGAATAAAAAGCTGCATTATCTATAACACTAGAGGTAAATGCCACTGCTTTATATCCTTTTTGATCCTTTTTTGTGTATGTGAGTTTTAAATTCCCAGAAATGAGATCCCATGTATTACTCCATAACTTATTTTAACACTGTGTAGACATCTTTCATATTTGGTATCCAGTGTATACTATTTAATGGTTGTATAGTATTTCATTCAATAAAATAATCTCTTAGAAATGGACATCCAGGTTTCTTCTGATGATTTTTTCCAGGTAGTTTTTGTGTTTTGGGCTTTTTTGTTTATTTGTTTGTAGTACTAGGAGTTGAACGCAGGGCCTCAAACATGCTAGGCAAGCACTCAACTGAGTTGAACTCCAGCACATTTTTTATTTTGAGGAAGGGTCTCACTAAGTTGCATAGGCTCCTCTGGCCTTGTACTCAGGATCCTCCTGCCTCAGCCTTTTGTCACTGTGATTACAGGTTTGCACCATGGTACCCAGTTTATTTTGCAGTTTTAAATTGCTTAACACAAATTGTCGTGTTTAGCTTGAGGTGTGATTTTGTTTGAAATATGTGGGAAATGTTATTGTTACCATAGATTTCCATCTAAATGGCAGGAGGAATTGTGTGCCTTTGGAAATGACTTTTTTTTTTAAATGCTTTGGGATCGACCAAACTTAGGGCCTTGCCTGTGCTAGGCTAGTGCTCTGCCACTGAGGTGGTTCCCCAGCCATTGGTTTTTTGACACAGGGTTTGGCTTATGTACCTCTGGCTGACCTTGAACTTGTTGGGTAGCCCAGACTTGCCTCAAACTCAGAATCCTTCCAAGTGCTGGGATTGCAGGTGGGTGCCACCATACCTAATACCTGAAATAAGATTTTCTAATGCCCTCTTTGCCTGATCTCTTCCTGTGGTATGACTGAGAGAGAAGCAGAAGACTGAGAGGGGCTTCTAATATGGTTTTCCTGTGACTATCCCTTTGGTGTTAGTCAGTGAAAGATGTAAGGTGCGGTCGCTCTCCCTACTCCCACCCCATGCCCCCACCCCTGCTTTCTTTCTGTGACAGGGTCTTGCTAAATTGCACAGGCTGCCTCTGGCTTCAAACTTGTGATCATTATCCCTCAGTCTCCTAAATTGCTGGGATTACAGGTGTGCCCCACAGCACCCAAACAGTTTGTTTAAATCGTTAGGTAATCCAGTACTTGATAAGTCCATGGTTTTTCATAACCTGCATTTTGTTTGGGTCCACCATGTTTTCCCCTGTAAGGTCCATTTCACCTTACTATTAAGGTTCAGTTTAATTAAGAAACAAACAAAAAATTTGCAAGAGGCCTTGGGTTTTCAGATGCCTTTTCAGTACTGCTAATTCCCCCCCCCCCCTCCATCTCCCCTTTGCTAGCGGTGGAACCCAGGGCCTCATGCATGTCAGGTGAGAGTTCTACCACTCGGGCGTACACTCAGCCCTGATCTTTTGCTCATTTTTACTTTCTTCCTACTCTTTTCCATTGGTGTGTTCTTTTGCTCTCATTTTTATTCCTTGAGTTGACCTTCAAGGCATTTTAATAAAAGTATAGTCATCCTTTTGTATCCAAAGGTGGGTGACTGATTCCAGGACCCTCCACAGGTGGACAGAAATCCAAAGATGCTGAAGTCCCGTATATAAAATGACGTAGTATTTGTGTACACACATCCTCCTGTATAATTTAAATCATTTCTAGGTTACCAACATTGCCTGATACAATATAAATGCTATGTAAGTAGCTGTCTGAGGACTAATGACAGGGAAAAAGTTTGTACATATTCAGTAAAGACATACAATCCCCCCCAACCCTGGTGTATCTTCTGGCTTTATTTGGTTTTGTAGTGCTGGGTATCAAACCCAAGGCTTCTTGTATGCAAGACAAGCACTGTACCACTAAATTAATACCTCCAGTCTCCCCTTGAATATTTTCAGTCCTTGGTTGGATCCATGAACATGCAAGTCTGGGATATGGAGGGCTGACTACTTTTTTTTTTTTTTTTGGTACTTGGGGTTGAACCCAGGGCCTTGCACCTACATGCTCTGTAAGTGCTGGACCACTGAGCTGCACCCCCAGCCCATTTTTTTTTACTTTTTTTTACTTTTTTTTTTGAGACAGGGTCTCGCTAAGTTACACAGACTGCCTCTCGTCTTGAACTTGGAATCCTCCTGCCTCTGCCTCCCGAGCCGCTGGGATTACAGGCGTGCGCCACCACACCCAGTAAGGGCTGACTACATTTTCAAACTAATTTTTTTGTTTGTTTTTCTTTTTTTGTAGTACTGGGGTGCTGAACCTAGAGCCTCAAGAATACCTTGCAAACGCTCTACCATTGAGCTGCAACTGTAGCTCCTTTTTAAACTTTTTTTTTTTTTTTTTTTTTTTTGATACAATGTCTTGCTAAATTACACAGGCTGCCTCTGCCTCCCAGGTTACTAGGATTACAAGTGTGTACCTCCATGTCCAGTTTAAAACTAATAAATTTTATGTGTAATAGCTTGATTTCTTTTGATACAGGGTCTCACCATGTATCCCTGTCTTGCCTGGTACTCACTATGTAGACCAGACTGACTTTGAGCTTCAGATATCCTTCTGCTTCTTCCGCCCCAAGTGCTAAGATTACAGGCATGTGCCACCATACCTGACTTAATTTTGTTTTTAAGCACATATTGAGCCATAATGATGAAGGTATCTTTTTTTAAAATTTTTAATTCTTTGAAGTATTGGGATTGCACCCAGGGCTTTCTGCTTGCTCAAACAAGTGCCTTATCCCTGAGCTATACCTGCAGGGACCCCCTGACACTCCTGCCTTTTTTATTTTTTTTATTTTTTACTATGTATTTATTTATTTATTTATATGTTGTACTTGAATGTTGAACCCAGGGCCTCACACATACTTTGCAAATGCTCTGTATCACTGGGATGTACCCCTAGCCTCTACCCTCGAACTCAGAATCCTCTTGCTGACTCCTCCTGAGTCACTGGGTACAGGTGCATGTCACCACGCCTGACTACTTTTTCTTCTTTCATTTCTTTGGCCTGGAAGTGGTAATCGTCCTGCCTCAGCCTCCTAAATCTCTGGGATTATAGGCCAGCACCACAGCACCTGGCTATTTTTTTTTTTTATTTTTATTTTGAGACAGAGTCTTAATGTGTGGTCCAGACTGGCCTTGAATTCATGATCCTACTGCTTCAACCTCCTTAGTGCTGGGGTTTACAGCATACACCACCACTCTTGGTTCCTGGTAACTTTTTAAATAATAATTAAGTGATTAATGAATAACTGGACCAGGAAGCAGGATGAGGAGCCTTCATTCCTGCTCTCTCAGGCTTGTTTTCTTCTTCTCTGAATTAGAAATATACAAGAAAGGAGTTTAGGAATAGAAAGATGGACCTGGGACTGGTACTTTTACCCCCTTTTGTTTTGGATTTAATGTGACTTTCTCTCCAGTTCCATGTTAAGCAGACTGCACCTTCTTTTCTTGAGTTTTATGAATGTTGACTGAATGTGTTCTCTCAGCTTAAATTTCATTTTTGTGATTAGATATTTTCTGTTGGTTTGTCGTCGTCCTGTTACAGTTCTGAATACAGCTTTTCTTCTTGTCCTTTATATTGTTTGCATATTTATTTTATATAGAACTAAGAATTGTTTCAAGGCTAGCTCCCCAAGGATTTCTTTTTACCCTTTATTCAATATAATTTTTCTAACTTTGGGATTAGGTTTTAAGATGAGTCAAATGTAGCCAGGTGCAGTGGCATATGACTATAATCCCAGCTACTCCATAGGCAGAGGCAGGAGGGTCACGTGTTCAAGGCCAGAGGTAGCTTGTGTGATTTAGCAAGGCCCTGTCTCAAAAAGTAAAAATTGGGCTAAGGGTGCAGCTCAGTGGTAGAGTGCTTACAAAGTATGCATGAGTCCTTGGATTTAACCTCTAGTACTGCCAAAAAAAAAAAAAAAAAGAAGAAGAAGAAGATGATCAGTTAGGTGTATCTGTTGTTCTCGAATAATAATATCTTTGTAGTAGTAATTGTCATTGCAACAAAACCTTTAGAATACCTCATTCATTTCTTTAGCTGTTTTAGATTCCATCTGGATGTCTGTGTTTGAGACATCTAGAGTATCTGTACTCTGGATATCTGCTTCTGGATACTCTGCTTCTATCTTCAACATTCTCATTGTTTTTGTTCATCAGATATAACCCAAATGGACAAAGGCCTGCTTAGGAAGTGGTTTTCCTTTTATACCAAACCCTTTTAAGACTACATGCTTGGCGTATAAAGGGCATCCCCCTGTATTTTCATTTTCTTCTTAAGAGTTCCCTAAAACCTATGTGGTGAATAAAGGAAATGAATATAAAAATGGAATCAGTATGACTGGGCCATATTTTCCTTGTTCTTTTATTTTTTCTTAAAACAAAGCTAGAGAATTTATTAATTATGGACAAGAGTAAGAGACAGTACAGACTTTAGATGGTAAGCACGGGCATTTGGGGAGTGAAAAAAAGAACAGAGAGATGATTAAGAAAAGAATAATGGTAACATGTCTGGTGCATAGACTTTGGCCTCTTAGGAGAAAGAAGATCCCATATACTTCAACAGTCTTTAAAAGAGATTTTAAGAAATTACTTACTGCACTTTTGTATGTTCTTTTTTTCCTCCTTCCAGTTACTGGGGGATGAAACTAGGGTCTTACACATGCTAAGCAAGTGTGTTCTGTCACTGAACTGTACCTCCAGCCCCCCTTTAAAGTTTTCTGACTTTGGGACAGGATCTTGTTAAGTTATACAGCCTGCTTCTGGCCTCAAAGTCCTTCTACCTCAGCCTCCCAAGTTACTGAAATTATAGGCATGTGCCACAGCGCCCAGCACTTACTGCACCTTTTTCATTTCACACTAAAATTTTATGTAATTTATTAAGCAGACCTTTACATACATGGACAATAATTGTAACAAGACTTTGTGCACGCATTCTTCTGTGTGTTTGTTTGCCCGTGTGTGGTTATTAGTTGGTTGTTGTTAGGTGCCGTCGAGTCGGTATCCGACTCATAGCGACCTTCTGTGCAACAGGGGAAACACTATTGTCAGTGTTCCTCTGCTGTTCATAGGGTTTTCAGTGGCAGATTGATTTTTGGGAGGGGGTTGCCAGGTCCTTCTCCCAAGCCTACAGCTTCTGGTGTTCCCAGGCGGTCTCCCATTCAGGTATTAACCAGGCCCAACCCTGCTTAGCTTCCAAGATCTGACGGGATCGGATGCCACAGGGCTATGGCTGCAGGCCGTGTGTGGTTATAGTAATTCTTTAATTTTATAATGGAGTTTACAGTAGTAGAACGGTTTTGTAATATTCTAGTTAATGATCAGAAACATAGTCCTGGAGGTGCAATTTGGCTATAGCTTGGTAGTATATTATCAGAAAGAGTAATGAAATAGGCAAACTATTTTCTCCATTGAAAAATCTTTTGAAACCTTTTTTAGTATTATAAATATAGATCTATTGTTGTAGGTGCCCGGAGAGTCGGGTCTGATTCATAACAACCCTCATAGGGTTTTCAATGGTTGATTATTTCAGGATGGCTTCAGGAGTGGATTGCCATGTCTTCCTGCTTTTGCAGTGCTGGGGATCAAATGCAGGTCCTCAGAGTACATAGCAGACTCTACCAACTAAGCCAAACCCCAGCAAATAAATGTAGATAGAGACTATCTATCTATCTATCTATCTATCTATCTATCTATCTATCTATCTACTCATTTATTTTGCATTGGGGCTTCACTATGTTGCCCATACTGGGTTTGAACTCCTAGGTTCAAGTGACCCTCCTGTCTCAGCATCTCAAGTAGCTGGGACTATAGGGCATGCCATGCCGGCAGTGCTTTTTATAATTTTGAAACACCACACCAAGGTTCTTGTTTCTTCTGTCTTCTGCCAGCATTTTAAGTTTTAGATTTAGGCTTAAATCCATAAATTGGAACCAGGTGTAAGATATTTATCCCATTTGGAAACAAAAGGAATTTATTAGGTTGGTTGTTTGTTGTTTAGTGGGACTTGAGATTGAAACTGGGGACCTGCACATACTAAGATAAGGAAGTTCATATATAATGTAACCTAATTTTTTTTGCCTCATTGTATTGTCTTTTTTCCGCCAGTGAAACCTACGTTAAGTGCATTTAATTTTTCTACAAAGGTGTTACCTACACATGGAATGTCTGTGGTAACAAATACAGAATTATGGGTAACACAGTTCTATTTCAAAAAGACTACTTCCAGCAAGTACTTTTCAGAGAGCCAGTGTGATGATAGCAGAAGGAAGGTTCTGCCTCAGCATTTAGGGAGCACAATGAAAGAAGGCCACAGTATTTCTCTTCATTAAATGTTGTTTATAAATCTAGCCAATTCTTTATTTGCGTTTTAGTGGGAAGTTCTGTCATTTTATCAAAGTTCTAACATGAAAATTTGGTTTAGTGTGAATATTGAGATTGGCTGTTTTTAGATAGACTGCTCCTCATTCTCCTCCCTATGGGTCACTATACCTAGGTTCTTATATTCTTTTCTTATTAAAGCATTTAGAGTGCATTTGCGGTGTAGGGGATGAAGGCAGGAGGATGGACCACAGATTCCAGGCCAGAGAAAGCCTGCATAACTTAGTGAAAGCCTATCTGAAGCTAAAAAATAAAAAATGGGCTGAGGTGCAGCTCAGTTGTAGAGCACTCACAAAAATATGTGCATGGCCCTCAGTTCAGCCCCCCAGTACCACCAAAAATATTAATAAATTACATTGTTTTAGCACTTGCTACAGCAGCATGGCCTCTGCGCAAAGACAACTTCATGAAGTGTTGCATATTTTTGCATGTTTTCTTACATGTGGATGTTAGGTTTCAATATATATTCAATATTAAAATAAATAGGTCATGAAAGTAGAAGAGAACCTTATGCAAGGGGGGAGAAGGGTGTGAAGAAAAGGGGGTGGGTCAGTAAGAAAGGGTAATGGGGGAAAGAAAGAAATATGACATTTTCCCTTAGGGCAAAATTACACACACACAAAACATGCAAGTAGAAAGTTATTGATGGGGAGAAGGGTGAAGAAGGATCATAATAGGATAATGGGCCAGGTAAATATGAGCATTATATAATGATATACGTACATAGAAATGTCATGATGAACCCCATTAAGTTGTACACTAAAAATTACTAATAAAAATACATAGTTTTAAATTTTAACTGGAAGTATAGTTTAGCACATTGACATTTTTCTTGTATGTGCTGCTATTTCTTTTGAATTTGTCTTAAGATGTTTATTGTATGATGATTGTTTTATTTGTCTTTATTACTTTGCTTTGTTTTGACATAGGTGCTAGTCCTATGGGAGTAAATGGAGGTGTAGGGGTTCAAACTCCGAATCTTCTTTCTGACTCAATCTTACATTCAGCCATGAATTCTCAAAAGTAAGTTTTATCCTAGTTTTTGCCCTGAGTTACATTTCAAATACTTAAGAATTCCTTGAATATGTTTTAGTTTTCTTGATTTGAAGATATCTTTCATGAATAAAGAGAAACAAGATGTTCTTTATGTAGCCTTAATTGAAAATGTATCAGTTATCTGGAGTAACCTGTACTTTTCCAAATATAATAGGAAGTTGCAATATTGTAACTACATAAAAATAAGTTTTCTGTATCACAGTGTTGAGAACCCCATTTACCCAAGGGGCTTCCTTAGGTAAGCATTATCTAAGTGATAGCTTATCTCATAACGTGGCATAGTTTTTCTATGCCATTATTGTTGTTGTTGTTGTTGTTGTTGTTGTTATTTATTGCAATACCTGGGAGTTGAACCCAGGGCCTCGCACATGCTTTTTGCAAGAGCTCTACCACTGAGCTGCACACTCAGCCCATTATTTACTTTTTATTTTGAGACAGGGTCTCACTAATTTACACAGGTGCTCTCTGGCCTCACTTGCAAGACTTCTGGCCTTCTGGCACCATGCCCAGTCTGTGAGATCGTTTTTCAAACACAAGCCTTTATCCTTCCCTCCATAGAGGGAAGTGTAATATTTTTCTCACAAGTACATATGTGTGCACACTCGCACAATGTAGTCTCACATACGCATGTCCTATGCAGATAGGCTTACTGTAGAGTACTGAACCCATAGTAGTGATCACTTTTAGCTCTAATTAAATGGAGTCTTCTTTGCTGTATATTTCTTCATTAAAACTATTTTACGACTATTTTTAAAAGCCCGATGATGAGTGAAAATGCCAGTGTGGCCTCCCTGGGTCCTATGCCAACAGCAGCTCAACCATCCAATACTGGAATTCGGAAACAATGGCATGAAGATATTACTCAGGATCTTCGAAATCATCTTGTTCATAAACTGTAAGTACAATTGTGGATTTGTCTCATTCATGAGTTTTTATGTCAGCATTCTTTAATCTGTTAGGTATTCAGGTACCAAAAGAATATTACTAATTTTTCTGTAGACAGGTTATGTTTATGTTTTTGTGCTTGTGTCATTCTTCTTAATCTTTGCCTCTTGCTTCTCAGCCTTTCTTCACACCATTGTTTGTAGGAATCTTTCCGCTTTAACATTGTGCTTACTGTTTTGCATAGCATCAGTAATTAATAAATTAAGATTGTTCATTTTAGGGTTAGGGATTTAGCTCACTTGGTGGAGTGCATACTTAGCATGAACTGCAGCCCCTGGTTTGATCCTCAGAAAACGCCGCCCACCCACCCACCCAGAGTTAATTTTATTGTCATTGCCTTATACAATTTATATCTCATAAGATAAACTAGGCCTCAGCTCTTTGAAATACAGTAGCAGCAACACCATCTTCTTTTTTCCTAGTAAAGCTTTTATTATGTTTACAGGTTGAATCTGGTCGAGTGTTGTCTCTAGTATTCTAGTCCTGCAAATGTGCTCATAACTGTTTATGAATATATTCTGCACTGTTTGTGGTGAGGTTCACATATGCTAAGTAGTACTCCTCAAAAACTTTATGGTTTTTTGAGATTGGGTCTCAGTAAGTGGCTCAGGCTGGCTTGGAACTCACTATGTAGTCCAGGCTGGACTTGAACTTGCTGTCCTCCTGCGTTGGCCTCCCATCTCTATCTCATTTAATCTAAAAAATTCTTGTGATTTGAAGGAGGGACAGGCATATGGAGTGGTAAATGTGATGCACCCAAGATAATAAAGGCAGAGGTTAGATCTTAATGATTAGAGTTTACCCTTCAAACAACATTTATTCATGGAGAAAGTAGCTTCTTCATTTCACCTCCATTTGTTAGCAGGATCTCTGTTATTCCATCCACGTTTTTTAATTAACTTGGAACCATGAGACTTACATTCTTAAACTTTTATGTTACATTAACCTGCCAGTTTTTCTTGAGTTTCATTTAGCCTAAAATGGTAACACTGTAAATAGAATTTGTCCAGGAGAGATCTGTGTGGTTTTAATGGTCTGAATTATTAAGAAATAACCAGCTGGAGTTGGGTGTGGTGGTGCACGACTGTAATCCCAACGGCTTGGGAGGCAGAGGCAAGAGGATCGCAAATTCGAGACCAGAGGCAGTCTGTGTAATTTGGTGAGACCCTGTCTCAAAAAAAAAAAAAAAAGGGCTGGGAGTGCAGCTCAGTGTTCCAGCACTTGCAGATCATGCAAGAGTGAGGTCCTGGGTTCAACCCCCAGTACTGAAAAAAAAAAAAGAAGAAGAAGAAGAAGAAAACAGAAAGAAAAGAAATAACTAGCTGAGCACAATGGCACATATGTTTAATCAGCAACTTGGGAGGGTGAGGCAGGAGGCTCTTAAACTGAAGGCCAGAGGCAACCTCCATAATTTAGCAAGACCCTATCTCCAAATAATAAATAGGCTGCGGGTGCAGCCCAATGGAAGAGCATTTGCACAGTATGTGTGAATCCCTGGGTTGGACCCCCAAGTACCACCCCCCAAAAAAAGAAATAACTAAACTCTGTCTCTTTAGTTTCTTTAGATAGGGTCTTACTATGTTACCCAGACTGGCTTCAAACTTGCATCAATCCTCCTGTCTCTCTCCTTTCAAAGTGCTGGGATTATAGGTATGCACAACCATGTCTGGCTTTTAAGAATAAACTCTAACTTTGTGATAATTGTTTAGGGACTTGTATTTAATGGAAGAGACAATAATTTAGGATTGACATCTGAATTGACATTAAAAGATTTTTTTATCCCTGCAATTTACCAACAATTTAGGTTGTCTTCTAAACTTACATTTACATTTTTTCCCCCCTGGTACTTAGGGGGTTGAACCCAGGGTTTCCCGCATGCGACACAAATGTTCCACCAGTGAACTGCACCCACAGCTCCTTTTTATTTAGCGAAATACTCTTGCTAGATTTCATAGGCTACTTTGGCCACAAATTTGAGATCCTCCTGCCTCAGTGTCCCAAGTCACTGGGATTGTAGGCATGTGCCTGAACGCGTGTCTTATTTGTATCTTTTCGATCTAGTTTCTTCAAGTACTCTACAACTGAACATAAGGTATCAAAATTAAATCAGTACCAAAAAATCACATTTGTCAGTCTTAAAAACTACTGTTGCCAGACATTTTGTAGGAAATTGCTAGAGTGTGAAACATTTTGAAGCGAGCAGAACTATACTGCATTTTTGTTCCTCCATTTTAAGCTTGTGATTTTATGAAATTTTGGAGTAGTCACTGGGTTTTATTTTAATAAAGTAAAGCAGAAAGAGCTGAAGGTTCTTGATACTGTGGCAAAGGTCAGATTTTCTCTTTATGTGATATAGCGTAATTTTTGCTTATGTAGAGTGATAGGAACCAGAGGATATTTTTATGGAGTCATTTTTCATATTGTAATCATGGCAACCCTTTGTCTATCTTGAAAAGACCATTTACTTTTGTTAAGTATCAGTTTATATGTGAATATCTCTCTCTTTTTTTAACCTTTGTATCTTCAGTGTGTAAGAATGGGAAGATACTAATTAGGAAAAAGTTTAAAGTATTGTACATTTCTGTGATGTGAATGAAAACCTGACATGTTATGACAGTGGTAGAATTTTCTATTCCCAGTGTTCAAGCCATATTTCCCACTCCGGATCCTGCTGCTTTAAAAGACAGGCGGATGGAAAACCTAGTTGCCTATGCTCGGAAAGTAGAAGGGGACATGTATGAATCTGCGAATAACAGAGTGAGCATGTGGTTTTTCTTTTCTGTTGATAAAAATAGGTCTGTTCTGGTTATTTAATTTACCCTACTTCTGTAACATGACAAGTGGCATTGTATCTGTGGAGGACTCCCGTTAGCTTTTAGCTATTTTATTGTTACTGAGTACATTAAAAATCAATTTCTTAACTGTATGTCATCAAGAACCTGAAATTTTTCCTCTTCAAACAATATACTGATGTGGCACTTCATCTGGATTGCCCTTCTGTCAATTTAAAAAGTGACAGAGCTGTAACCAAATCTACTTTCTCTAGAATGTGGTGAATCACCTTCTTGATATTTTCATCCCATATAATATTTTATTTTCCCTACATCACTTGAACTTTCCCTACATCACTTGAACTAAGTTTGGCACTACTTTGAAAATAGGATATTCTTTCCATGTCCTGTAAATTTCCAGTGTGTATTTTGTAAACCTAGTTGGTAGAGGTCATGTTTTATTGTGTCAGTTCATAATAAAACTATTGGTCACATATCATTCCATGTTAGCTCATTCTGAAGGTAAGCATATGTTTGGAATGTTTTTTGCCTACTGTCTAAATCTAATGTTCTTAGTTTATTTTTTCTGTTACCCAATGATATCTCTTCTTTCCTCATGTCTTCGACTTTTACTTCAAAAATTTAAAAAGGCGGAATACTACCACCTTCTAGCTGAGAAGATCTATAAGATCCAGAAGGAACTAGAGGAAAAACGAAGGACTAGACTACAGAAACAGAACATGCTACCAAATGCTGCAGGCATGGTACCAGTTTCAATGAATCCAGGGCCTAACATGGGACAACCACAACCAGGAATGACTTCTAGTAAGTGTTTTTCTTATATTTATATTCAGATGGCCTCTTGCCTGTGCAAAGAAGATAATTCAACCACTAGTAAAAATAACAGCTGAAGAATATATTTATGATTTGTGGGCATGGTGCTGAACATACTTGATAATCTGGCATCATTTTTAGAGCCCAAGACACCACTCCCTAATAGTCATACCTAGAGAATGGCACCTCACAGATTTTTACTGGCTTTTCTCCAACAGTCACTGGCTTGCATGTGAGAGGCAGCCAAGATGTGTGTAGGCCAACCAGATTGGGCACCTCACAGAGGCTTGTTGTTATTGTTAGGTGCTGTCAAGTTGGGTCCGACTCATAGCAACACTATGTACAACAGAATGAAACACTCCCCAACACTGTGCTGTGCCTAGCACTTTATCATTGTTTCTCTGCTATTCATAGGGTTTTCAAAGTCTGATTGTTTCAAGATTGCTTTGGGAGTGGGCTGTCAGGTCCATCTGCCATTTTTGTAGTGCTGGGGATCGAACCTAGGGCCTTGGAGTCTAGAGCAGCACTCTACCAATTGAGCTAAACCTCAGTCCTCACAGAGGCTTAAATACTTCATAAACAGACAGTTTCATGTTACAGTGTCACACCTTCTTATAATTCCAAGGCTAAGAATAATTCATTTTTTTGAAGCCTCATTTCAAATTATGTCTTGACAGTGTCCATTTCTGATGTAGCATCATTCTCAACATGATAAGTTAACCTGGTAGCAAAGACTATTATGCATTGCCTTATTCATTCCTTATTACTATACTCCAAGCAGTAAAGTACAGAGTGGGACACAGTTGCGAAGGATAACAGCCTGCTTAAATGGTATGAGAAAGGCTTTGATAGGGAATATCTGTATTTATTGACTTAAGGAAACCTGACTACCTATAGAAAGTGTCAACTGAGCCATCAAGTGACATCGTATGCCATTGGTGGATTGATGGTAAATTGAGAAATTCATCTCCTTCAGTCCTTGATGTAGTAAAGTGAAGAACTGTTAGTTGCCACTGGCCTTTAGCACCCTTACTTGTGAACTGTAGTATGCCAGATATATGCCAGATGTACTATTACCTGATTGGGCCAAGATATGAAAATAACTGGGAAGAGCAACATTTCTAGCAGAGGGCATAGGATACATGGAGGCCCAGTTGCAAAGGAAAGCACATGCCCTTCTGAGTGGGTAGAACAAATGCAGTAAGATTAGAAAGTCAAGATTAGAGTTGGGGAGACCACTTCAGCACATAATTTGAATTTAGGTTAGTGATTAAGGACATACAGGCAAGTAGACATGTGTGAGCTCCTTGGTTTTGGTAGAATTTACTCAGGTAGTCTAATGTAAGTAAAAAGAGCATGGTATCACTGCAGGTAGGAATAAATACTAGTGGAACAACATAGCCCAAAGTATAAGTTTACCTTTGTTGTTGTTAGGTGCCGTCAAGTTGGTATCTGACTCATAGCTACCCTATAGGGTTTTCAATGGCTGACTGTTTCAGAATTGCCTTGGGAGTGGATTGCCAGGCCCTTCTCCCATTTTTTTTTCAGTGCTGGGAATCGAACTCGGGACCTCAGAGACTGTAGCACCGCACTCTACCAACTGAGCTAAATCCCAGCCCCTGAGTTTACCTTTAGCTCATATTATATCTAACATTTTATAGAATGAGATCCTTCTCTTATCCCAAAAACAGAAGAGTAGAAAGGTTTTAAGCTTTATAAGCAAATTAAAGTTTAAAATTGAACTTACACAGAATATTGATGAAAATGTGAAAGTGAAAGTCCTCTGTAACTAAACACTACCAGAAAAACTCTGTGTGTGGGGGTGTTTAGGGGTCGAACCTAGGGTCTCGCATATGCTTTGCAAGTGCTCTCCCACCAGGCTGCACCCCCCCCAGCCCTTTATTTATTTTATTTTATTTATTTATTTATTCTAATATTTATTTATTTATTTATTTATTTACTTATTTATTGTGGTACTGGGGGTTCGAACCCAGGGCCTCGCACCTGTGTGCTCTGCAAGTGCTCAACCACTGAGCTGCACCCCCAGCCCATTTTTTTTTTACTTTTTTGAGACAGGGTCTCTGCTAAATCACACAGACTGCCTCTGGTCTTGAACTTGCGATCCTCTTGCCTCTGCCTCCCAAGCCACTGGGATTACAGGCATGTGCCACCACGTCCGGCGCCCATTTTTTATTTTTTTATCTTGAGACAGGGTCTCGCTAATTTACGTAGGCTGCCTTTGGCCTCAAACCTGCAATCCTCCTGTCTCCACCTCCTGAGCAGCTGCGATTGTAGGCATGCTCCACTGTATCCATCTTACCAGGAATCTTTGAAGAAAAAAAATAAACTAGGCATAGTGGTACATGCCAGTAATACACAAGTGACTCGGGAAGCTGAGTCAGGAACATCATGCATTTGAAGCCAGAGGCAACCTGCACATTTAGTGTGAGACCCTGAGTTTAATTCCCAGGATAAATAATACTCAATAATAGAAGGCGTGATAAACATAATTATTGGACAGACGAAGGAAAGTATTTTTATTTCTTTGGTATTTTTGTGTTTGTCATTCACTATGTAGCCCAGGTTGACTTCGAATTCATGGCAGTCCTCCTACCTCAACCTCCCAAGTGCTTGAATTAATAGGCATGTGCCACTATGCTCTGCTTAAGGAAAGTCTTTTCTTTTCGCTCTCTCTCTTTCTTTTTTTTCCCCGGTGCTGGGGGTTGAACCCAGGGTCTCGCGCTTCCATGCTTTGCAAGTGCAGGACCACTGAGCTGCACCCCCAGCCCATTTTTTGCTTTTTTTTTTTTGAGGCAGGGTTTCGTTAAGTTGCCCAGACTGCCTCTGGTCTCGAACTTGTGATCCTCCTGCCTCTGCCTCCGGAGCCACTGGGGTTACTAGGCGTGCTTCACTGCGCCCGGGTAGGAAAGTATTTTCAATATTAAAGGTATTGATCAACTCAATGTAGGACTGGAGGTAGGGGATGAAACATATAAAATGAATTATAGGAGAAATATATACGAAGAAATAAGTAAGCAAATCAGTAGAAACCATTTGGAGTCCCTAAAGGTTAAAAGTATGGGAGAAGGGCCTGGCAATCCACTCCCAAGGCAATCCCGAAGCACTCAGCCATTGAAAACCCTATGAGGGTCGCTATGAGTCGGATACCGACTCGACGGCACCTAACAACAACAGCAACAACAAAGGTTAAAAGTAAAAGTTGCATGTTCTCTGAAGGTGGTAGGTGTCTCCTTACAATAGGGTCTCTAACCATTGTGCTTGGGGCATCAATGTATAGCACTTTGGAAGGAAGACCTAGGTCATCTACAGGGTTCCTGTCTTTTCCCAGGATGATGTAGATATATATATTTTTCACTGTGCACCTTGTGGTACTGGAGGATATGCAGATAATCCAAGAAGAAGATATTAGGGTTTATATATTTATATTTTAATCTCATTTTGAAACATTTTTATTTTGTATTTAAGAGGCAAATAATGGATAGTTCAACATACTATGGAGGCAATTTCTTCAGGCTTCTGTCTAGTTCAGAGCTTGTATTCTTTTGAGATTCAGGCTGGATTCTTCAAGTTGTTAGCCATATTTTGACAGTTTTTGTTGTTTTGGTAAAAGATACTTGTTTAACCATTTCTCTCTTCTATTTTAGATGGGCCTCTACCTGACCCAACTATGATCCGTGGCAGTGTGCCAAACCAGATGATGCCTCGGATAACTCCACAACCTGGTAAATTGTGTGTGTGGCGGGGGAATCCATGGTTAATTTTAACAGAGTCTTTGGTGTACTACAATATACGTGCCACCTTAATTTCTGCTTTAGGCCAGCTGCAAGTATCATAATTACCTGGTTTGGAAGTTAGAAAACCTTTTGGACTTGTAGTAGCCCACTGAGAAAGGGCGAAGAGCAGGATGGCTGGCAGGTCAAGGGGCACATGATAGTAAATGATAGAGCATCATTTTAAAACAACAGGCCATGGCCAGGTGACATGACACACACCTATAATACCAATAGCCTGAGAGGTTGAGGCAGGAGGATTGTGAGTTTGAAGACAGAGGCAGCCTGTACAACTTAGTGAGACCCTGTCTCAAAATAAAAGAGAGTCTACCGGGCATCTTAGTGGTAGAGCACTTGCCTGGCATGCATGAGGCCCTGGGTTCAGTGGGGGAAAAAAGAAGCTGGCCAACATGGAATTTACTGCAAATTGTAAAATTCAGTTTAGAAACTGTATGTTAGTTAATAACGTCCTTATTCAGCTGCTGTGAATGAAACAAATTCATTTGTATTTATAAGACTGAAAATCAGGTTCATTTACTAAGTCTTGAGAAAATGATGTAGAATCGTTTATAAAAACTCAGTAGTTCCATGAGGGTGTTCAGGTGTAATATTTTGCATGTATTCACAGGTTTGAATCAATTCAGCCAGATGAGTATGCCCCAACCTCCTATTGGACCCCGGCAAACCTCTCCTCTCCAGCACCATGGACAGTTGGCCCAGCCTGGAGCTCTTAACCCGGTTAGTTTGATTTCTTTGGAGAATCTGTTTGACCTTTACCTGATATCTTAAAAATCTTTTGTCTTTATTTCTTCTTCATAAACTAAAATTCTCATACTTGTTTAAACTATGAGACTTTGTTCTTATACTGCAAGTCTGTTGTATTTGGCTTTTAACATAGACACAGTTAAATGATAAATGTTTTGGAGGTGAGAATAAGTAGTTCGCATATTTAAAAGAAGTAGAATGACAAAGACTAAATTATATATCATAACTAGGGAGAAAAGCTAAAATTTGAAGTTTTTGTGTATCCCCATTCTCTTTTTTGTGACAGAGTCTTGCTATGTAGGCCAGGCTGGCCTTGACCTCATGATCCTCCTACCTCTACCTCCTGCTAGGATTACTGGCACGAGCCACTATGCCTCGCAATTTTCATTTCGAACCTAGAAATAGTTTTTGAAATTTGTCTGACTGAATTAATCATGTAGTTACTATAAGCATGTAATTAAAGAAAATTCATGTGAAAGGTGTGGTATAATGTACTCTATTTTGAAAAAAATGACCACACCCTGAATGTACATTGAGGAATTCATTATGTTTAAATTACATTAAATTGAAACACTATGTGGACAGTGATGTAGAAGCTTGGATAATGGCACATAGGTTAGGTTAGGTTAGGTGCTATCGAGTCGGTATACGACTCATAGTGACCCTCATAGGGTTTTCAGTGGCTGACTGTTTCGGGATTGCCTTGGGAGTGGATTGCCAGGCCCTTCTCCCATTTTTGCGGTGCTGGGAATTGACGCTCGGGACCTCAGAGACTGCAGTGCAGCGCTCTACCCACTGAGCTAAATCCCAGCCCAGTGGCACATAAGGCATCTATAAATTTAAATTGGTTGCAAAGGTTTCTAAAGTCTATATGTAATAGTACCTAATACAGTTATGAATTCTCTGAATGAAAACATGTTAGTCTATTAAATACTAAAAGGTTTACATCCAAGCATGTACAGTTCATAGTTTAAAAAGAGAAAAAAAATCACAGTACTTACCAGGCACTATGGCCTATACCTATAATCCCAGCGATTCATAAGTCTGAGGAAGGAGGATCACAAGTTTGAAGTCAGAGGCAGCATACATAACTTAGCAAGACCCTGTCTCAAAATGAAAAAAGGGTGAGGGGTGCAGCTCAGTGGTAGAGCACTTAACTAGCATGTGCAAGACCCTGGATTTAACCCCACCAAAAAAAACCATAGTACTAGTAAACTAACAGAAACAGCCAGTCTCCCATCGCATCCCTGGAGTCTTTGTCAAAGTTTAGTAGCCTTCACACTTTTCCTCAGTCACCTTTCTCCCCTAATGCCTGTCTTCCTCTCTCCAGGCAGCCTCTTTTGCAAGCATGATGAAGGGACAGTTGGCTTGGTTCTAGCATCTGAGCATCTTGTTACTGCTTTTTCAAACTATTAACCAGCCTGCTAGCTCTGTACCATTGGCCCTAGCCCTTACCCTGTCATTAAGAGTTAGTGGGAACCAGGTGTGGTGGCTCATAACTTTAATCCCAGTGACTCAAGAGATAGAGGCAAGAGGATTGCAAGTTTGAGGCCAGAGGCAGCCTGCGTAACTTAGTGAGACCCTGTCTCAAAATAGAGTAAATAGTGGGCTGTGAGTGTAGCTCAGTGGTACAGCACTTGCAAAACCTATGTGAGACCTTAGATTCAACCCATAGTACCACGCATAGACACACATAAAAAAGTAGTTAGTGGGTACCTCCATTTCTTGATCCTTTCTGGAGTTCTTCAGCATTTCTGTTCCATCTCATTAATCTGCCACATCTAATCAGGAGTCCTATTCATTTTAACTTAGAAAATAATTGCCGTTCTTAGTTTATGAAGTTTTGGCTTTCCTTTCTTTATTAAAGGTCTGAATTTATGCAGGGCAGTTGTAGAAATGAAACATAACAGTTCTAGAGCATTTCCTGATCATGAATGCTACCATATTCAGCCATAGGCTGTAAGATCCTACTTTTTTTTACCCACTAAGGAGTCTTAGGTATGTGTTATTACAATAACACTGACATGAGCAAAAGCTCATGTGATTGTAATTTGCTCTCCACACTGAAGACAGTATGCAGAAACAGTTGCCTCTCCTTTTAAGAAGTTCCAGGTATATTTATGTACCAAGAGAATATGCATTCATCTCCACCCTCTTGTTATTTCTTGAAAGTAGGCTTTGATAAGCGGTGAAGCTATTCTCTGTTGTCTTAGCATTTAAGTCAAGTCTTCTACTACTGTCTTCCTTCTTCCATTCTACCCTTCATCTATGCTTTTGTCTTTTCTGTTTTTCTGCTCAAGTCTGATAGCTAATGGCAGAGCAATTGATAATTCTAATTGAAGTAGAATAACTGTAATGAAGCAGTGTGATACTCTGTGGTTTTTTGCAGCCTATGGGCTATGGGCCTCGGATGCAGCAGCCTTCCAGTCAGAGCCAGTTCCTCTCCCAGACTCAGTTCCCATCACAGGGAATGAATGTAACAAATATGCCTTTGGCTCCATCCAGTGGTCAAGCACCAGTATCTCAAGTATGTCTCACAATTGGATTTTTTACTTATTTTTCTTATTCTTGGAACTTCTCTTGATTTAAGATTTTATAGGAAAGGGTGGCAGCAAGCAGTGGAGGGGGTAGTTTCTTCTTTGGTTTGTTTTTGTTTTGAGACATGGTCTCAGTCTCACTTTTTAGTTCAGGCTGGCCTTGAACTCACAGAATGGGGTTTGCTGTTGTTTTCATAACAATTTTGGATTTAAGGTATTCTGAACATGAAGAGATTATTCTGTGACATAGCAGTAGTGTTGCTACAAACGAGGAGATAAGTCTTTTGGGGGGAGTGAACACTTCTATTAGGAAAACTGCAGTGTAGAAGAACTCTGGCTGAAGAGAGCATAGGAAGGCCCTAGAGCACTGTGTAGTCATGTCTCCCATTCCCTGAAGTGCTGAAGCCATTCTGCTGAATGGTGTGAAGTCTCACGAGTTGAGTATGCTATGAGTTGTGTTGTCCAAACATAAGTCCCCAGTAATAGGATTAGGGGAGAGCATTTAAAAATAAAGGTGCATTGCTATTTTTTGTTCAATCAGTTTGTGTCTTAAATGCATATAACCTGCCTCTGCAAATGTCTTATGTTTTTCATTTTCTCAGGCACAAATGTCCAGTTCTTCCTGCCCGGTGAACTCTCCTATAATGCCTCCAGGGTCTCAAGGGAGCCATATTCACTGTCCTCCACTCCCTCAACAAGCTCTGCATCAAAATTCACCTTCTCCTGTACCTAGTCGTACTCCGACTCCTCATCACACTCCCCCAAGCATAGGGGCTCAGCAGCCACCAGCAACAGCAATTCCAGCCCCTGTTCCTACACCTCCTGCTATGCCACCTGGGCCACAGCCCCAGGCTCTACACCCCCCCTCCAGGCAGACGCCTACACCACCGACAGCACAGCTTCCTTCTCAAGTGCAGCCTTCACTTTCTGCTGCCCCTTCAGCTGACCAGACCCAGCAGCAACCTCGCTCACAACAGAGTACAGCAGCATCTGTTCCTACCCCTACGGCACCACTGCTGCCTCCACAGCCTGCGACTCCGGTAAGGAGAGATTGGGGCTTGCACACATTAATTTCAGCTCCAGTGTACATTACTTGTGCACCATTTCTTTCTCTTTATTTCATCTCTAATCTCCACAGATAGAATGAAATCTCTTTCTTGTTTCCTATTTTTCCTTTCTATGGTAGTTCCTAGCATAGGAAGACCTCAAAGATTTTGTTTAGGTCTGACTTTGACCATTCTGTTTGATTTCGTATTCTGAGGCCTGAAGGTGTTAAGGGGGCAAAAGGGAGAGAATCCTTTTGCTTATTTATCATTTAGTACACTATGTTTACAACATACATTTAAAGAATCTTTTTCATTGAATGTGGTTTCACATACCTGTCATGCCAGCAGGCAGGAGGCTGAGGCAGGAGGATCATGAGTTCAAGGCCTGTGCTACATAGTGAGACTCTGTTGCAGAGAAAGAAAGAAGAGAAGGAAGAAAGAGAATCTTTTCTCAGAAGTTTTAAGCTGTAGTACTGAGAGAGTAAAGAAATATAGGTTTATGAGTCTCTGTACCTCTAAACAAGGTTAAAAATGTCATGATTAGATGGCAGGGTGTCCTTGCTTTGGATCACCAGAACACATTTTAAAAAAAAAAAAAAAACAAGAAAGGAAAACATCATGATCTGAGGTGACCCAGTATAGCATGTATTTTCCTTGTGAGAGGCTGGTTACAAGTATAGTGAAAACCAAAACTCTCATCTAGTAGTTGATTCTTTGTTAACACTACTGTATGTGTTAAGGCTTAAACTTTCTGCCATCAGTCATGTTGGAGTACTAAATCCCAGGTGTAACAGCGCCCTCATAAAATACTGTTCATCAATGACTGTTAATCTTGGCCTCTAATAAACAAGGAAGAGCAAAATGTAGAAAGGAAAATCTGAGTTGAGCACTGTGGCCTGTGCCTGTAGTCCCAGCTAATTCAGAGGCTGAGTCAGGAGGATTACAGGTTCGAGGCCAGAGGCAGCCTGTGCAATTTAGTGAGACCCTGCCTCAAAAAAGACGACCAGTCATGGTGGTGCATGCCTGTAATCCTAGCACTTGAGAGCCTGAAGCAAAAGAATTGCTGCAGGTTTGAGGCTATCCTGGGCTGCATAACAAGTTCTAGGACAGCCAGGGCTACTAACTCACAAAACCAAAATAATAATAATGATGATGATGATGATGATGATAATAATGGGATTGGAGGTATGGCTCAGTGATAGGGCACATGCCTAACATGTATGAGGCTCTGGGTTGAACCCCCTGTACTGCCAAAAAAAAAAAAGAAAAAAAAAAAAAAGGAAAATCTAGATCTGCTTGATTTTATTCTTTTTAGGGTAGCTCTCAAAAATAACTTCTTATTACAAGGTGTTTTCTGGGGGATTGTTTAGTTGTTTTTCTGGTGCTAGAGATTGAACTCTGGGCGTCATAGGAATTGAGCATGTGTTCTGCCACTGAGCTCCATCTAGGTCTGGGGACTTAGGAAAAGATATGATTCCAAGATATCCCATTCAAATGTGTTGATTCAGAATGATTTAGGAGTTCATTATATTGATTCTCTCAGCTTTTCTGTATTTATGTTTTTCTCTAATGAGATAGATTTATTTATTTATTTATTTATTTATCTGGGTGGTATTTGGAGGTTGAACCCAGGGCCTTGCACAAGCTTTGTAAGTGCTCTACCTACCATTAGGCTGCAGCTCCAGCCCATTTTTTATTTTTTATTTTGAGACAGGGTCTTGCTGAGTTACACAGGCTGCCTTTGGTCTTGAACTCATGATCCTCTTGTCTCCCCTCCTGAATCGCTGGGATTACAGGTGTGAGAAATTTAAAGCAAAATAATAATCAGTTATCCTTTTGTTTGTCTTATATCTTAATAAACATGAGTCCTGAGACAGTCATCTTTGGAACTCCAACTACTCACACACTGCCAGAGAGTGATAATTACCAAAGAGACACTTGTTGACTGTTTTGCATACAAGCACCCAACTAGTATTGTTAGGTGCCGCTGAGTCGGTATTCGACTCATAGCGACCCTCATAGGGTTTTCAATGGCTGACTGTTTCGGGATTGCCTTGGGAGTGGATTGCCAGGCCCTTCTCCCATTTTTGCGGTGCTGGGAATTGAACTCAGGACCTCAGAGACTGCAGCACAGTGCTCTACCAACTGAGCCAGATTAGTGACTCGATGGCACCGAACAACTAGAATTGGCAAGTCCTTAATATCTTGTGCCTAAAATGAACAGAGTAATTGGAGGCAACATAAATGGATATAATGGCACTTCCCAAAATATATGTGGTTAATCCTGTGTAAATTCTGATTGCAAAATATGCAGACTTTTCATATGGTTCTCCCCCCTTTCTGCCCAGCTTTCTCAGCCAGCTGTGAGCATTGAAGGACAAGTATCAAATCCTCCATCTACTAGTAGCACAGAAGTGAATTCTCAGACCATTCCTGAGAAGCAGCCTTTACAGGAAGTGAAGCTGGAGGCTAAAATGGAAGTGGATCAACCAGAACCAGCAGATGGTCAGCCTGATGATATTCCAGAGGTGAGAGCAGAACAGTTAGTTACTCTTAAGATTTGGACTAGGACCTCAGTCGCAGAACTACATTTTAAAATCAATACTGCAGGAAAGTGTTCTAATAAATTGGTCTCATCGCATTGATTTTCAAGTGAGAAAAGAGTATTTAGATATATTCATGATAGAGAGTAAATATTGTAATGAGATCTTATTTCTTCACAGTTTGATGTCTTTGGAAAACTAAAAATTCTTACCTTGTCTTCTAGGCTAAAGCAGAAGACTGTAAAGTAGAACCTACAGAAACAGAAGAGAGAGGCACGGAGTTAAAAACCGAAATAAAAGAGGAGGAAGACCAGCCAGCTTCTTCGGGTACTCAGTGCTCTCCAGCTCCAGGACAGTCAAAGAAAAAGAGTAAGTGTTTTACCTTCTCTTCTTGGAAGTTGTGGAAAAACCAAAGACCTGGAGTGGAATAAGATGAGACCTCTTGGGGCTTGGAAACGACCTTTAAATGTGATTTTATGAAGTTTGGGTCCCTGGGCCTGGCATCTTAATTATTGCTATTGTTAGAAAAGAATTTCTCTTCCCAAAGCTGGACATGGTGGCTCATACCTGTAGTCTCAGTGACTCAGGAGGCAGAGGCAGAAGGATTGAAAGTTTGAGGCCAGAAGCAAGCCTGCATAACTTAAGTGAGACCCTCTCTCAAGATGACAAATGAAAAGGGGGATGGGCATGCCGCATAGTGGTAGGGTGGTTGCAAAGTAAGGATGAGGCCCTGGGTTAAGCCCTCCAGTTGCTCTCCAATTTTTTTTTTTTCCTTCTTCTCTTATATTTGTTCATTTGCTGCAACCACTGTGTCAATGATATCCCTTATTTCTTCCAGGTTTGTTGGTTAACTTCCTCCAACAATTCTCTTGTTCAGAAGAAATTTTTAAGCAATATCTTTGACTTAAAATGCAGGAAAGAATAGCAATAATAATAGTAGCATTTATGGTTTGCCTCTTGTGTGCCAAGCACCTGCACTCTCATTTCATAACTTCACAACCGTCTGAGGTTACTGACCCCCTTTTATGAGCAGGAAAACTAAGGTTTAAATGGTTAAGGAACTTGCCCCAGGTTACTCAACTGGACAGTGCCCGGACCAGGGTGCTAGCCCAGGTTGACTGAGGAAGGGTCTGCTGAAAATGACTAAATGAAGCTCAGAGAGCATCACAGGTGGGCAGAGTGATTCAACTCCAGATTAATTCCCACAGAAGTTAGTGGACTAACTTTGTTTTGAGACAGTCTACCTGTGGAGCCCATGGGAGAAGGATGTGGCAACCCACTCCCAAGGCAATCCCGAAACAAGCAGCCATTGAAAACCCTATGAAGGTCGCTATGAGTTGGATACCGACTCGATGGCACCTAACAACAACAACAACACCTGTGGAGCCCAGGCTGTCCTTGCATTTGGAATCCTCCTGCCTCAGCTTCACAAATGCTGGGATCATGCCATGGATACCTGGCTAATTGACTAATAAGTTTAAGACTAGAACTTCCTGTGGCTCTTAATGACCCTGCAAGTGGCACAGGTAGGACTTAGCTCAAGGGACAGTCTGCTAGATCATGGAGATGATGTATATAAAAATAACCAAAATTAAAATATGCACCGGGTGTGGTGGCACATGCCTGTAATCTCAGCAATTTTGGAGGCTAAGACATGAGACAGGAGGGTTGCAGATTAGAGGCCAAAGGCAGCCTGCATCAAACTGGGCAAGACTCTTATCTCAAGATAATAAATAAAAAAGGGACAAGAGGTGAAGTTTAGTGATAGAGTACTTGTGAAGTATGCATGAGATCCTGGGTTCAACCCCTAAGTACCACCTAAAAGAAAAGATTTGTATGTGTGGAGGTGTTACTGTAGTGTAAACTGTAATAAACCCAATCTTACTATTAGAGATCTCTGTTTAAAACATCTAATCTCAGCTGGATGCCTTGGCTCTCACCTGTAATCTTAGCTACTCGGGAGTCTAAACCATGAGGATCTCAGGTTAGAAGCCAGAGGCAGTCTTCTATCAAAATTTACAAAAAGGACCAGGTGCAGTGGCCCACACCTGTAATCCCAGCAGCTCAGGTGGTGGAGGTGGGAGGATTGCAAGTTCGAGACCAGAGGTAGTCTGGATAACTCAGCAAGACCCTGCCTCAAAAAGTTAAAAAAAAAAAAAAAAAAAACGGGCTGGGGGCACAGTTCAGTGGTCCAGCACTTGCAAAGCATGCAGACGCAAGGCCCTGGGTTCAACTCCCAGTACCATTTAAAAAAAAAAAAAAAAATTACAGAAAGGGTTGGTGGTGCAGCTCTTTCCTAGCATACATGAGGCCCAGGGTTCAACCCCTGACTACTGGTTGTGGGGAGATCTCACAAACTTACTCAAATTCTGCCTATGTTGACCACAACCAAGCTTAAGAGGTAAGTTGCTCCTGCATGGTCCGGTTTTGTTTTGTTTTGTTTTGTTTTGTTTTTCACAGTAATCTGTCCCTGTGAGATAAAGAATATATTAAATACTAATGAATATTCTATCCTGAAGAGAAAATAAATTTGGAAATCAAGAAATAGCAAAACCCTTCTTTTCTCAGTGTTTTTTCTATTTATTTTTACTCAAAATTAAACTTTAAATCACATACTTCTTTACTAGTAGCCTAAATTCTATTTGGATCATATCAGCAATTTTTTTTTTTTTTTTTTTTTTTTTTTTTTTTTTTTTTTTTTTTTTTTTTTTTTTTTTTTTTTTTTTTTTTTTTTTTTTTTTTTTTTTTGCTGTACCAGGGGATGAACCCAGGGCCTCATGCCCATGTTACAAGTGCTCTGCCACTAAGCTGCACCCCCACCTCCATTTTTATGTTTTATCTTGAGATGTGGTCTTTACTACATTATGGAAGCTACCTCTGGCCTCAAATGTGAAGTCCTCCTCCTTCCACCTCCCAAGTTGCTGGGATTACCATGCCTGGCCATGCCAGCAAATCTTTCTGGACTTTTGGGAGGTGTTACTGAAAACATACTTAAACACCTAGGTTGATTCTAGAAAGAACACAAGTTCTTTGTCTCTTTTAGACTTAAAACCTATGTCATTTGCCATTAAAATAATAAATGTATCTTCCCCCGCCCTAAAGCATCTGACTTTTGTTGTGATACGGGGGCATTGAGCCCAGGGCCTCATTCTTGCAGCCACACCCCTAATCCCTTTTTTATTTTTTATTTTGAGTCAGGGTCTCAGTAAGTTCCACAAATCTTCCTCTAGCCTCAAAACTCTGAATCCTCCTCCCTCAGCTTCCCGAGTCACTAGGATTACAGGCATGTGCTGTGGCACCCAACCACATGAGGCCTTTTAGTGAGGGACTCCTCTCTTCAGTGCCTTTGATTTCTTTAGTAATATAACACCAGGTCTCATTTCTAACTTGTTAAGTACTGGTGTCACGAAGGAGAATGTTTTCTGCTTTGCTTCACAGTATCCCCCCTCCATCACTAGTATCTTTTGGACTGTTATTTGGGAAGTCTCATACCTTTTTAAAATCCTTTGGATTCTGTTCATGTTCGGCCAAGTTTATCTTAACCGAATTTGTAATTGGAAAATTTAGCCAGTAAGGATGGTTATAAAATACGCTGTTTTATAGGCAATCCCTGAAGCAAAGCAGGAGTTAGAATCGGAAAGTGTGATCCCTTAGTTATGTTTCATTAAGGACAATGAAGTCACTTTTGTATTTTGTGATTCACATGCTTTTAGGGCTTCAACTTCAACATTTTTAAAAAATTCTTTTGCTTAATTGATAACTGATCTCAAATGTACTCTCTCAAAGTTTTCAAACCAGAAGAATTGCGACAGGCTTTGATGCCAACATTGGAGGCACTTTACCGTCAAGATCCAGAATCTCTTCCCTTTCGTCAACCTGTGGACCCTCAGCTTCTAGGAATCCCTGTAAGTATTTGGTATTTTTATTATTGGTAACAGCTTTATTGAGATAAAATGCACAATTCATTGGGTTTTATTGTATTCACAGAGTTGTACAATAACCACAACAATTTTATAACCACTCAAAAGAAATTCCCCATCCATTAAAGTCATTGGCCATTTCTTTCCATGGCACCCTTGCCCCTCAACTGAAGGCAGTCACCCTTCTATCTTCTGACTCTGTATTCATCTGTTATAAACATGTTATCAAATAGAAACACACAATATGTGCTACTTTGTTGCTGTGTCATTTCATTTAGCATAATGGTATTTTGTTTGTTTTGTTTCGTTTGGTGATGGTGCTAGACATCCACCCCATGGCCTCACAAAAGCTAGGCAAACATCGTTACCATGGAGCCACACCCCATCCCTTGTTTTTTGAGGTTCATCCATCCCATAGCATCAATCAGTACTTCATTCCTATTTTAGTTTAATAATATTCCATAATGTGGATAATAGCACATTTTTACTTATTTATTAGTTGGCAGACATTTGTCTTCATTTTGGCTACTGAGGATAGCACTACTGTGAACACTCATGCAAGTTTTCATGTGGATATACATTTATATTTCTGTTTGGTATATACTTAGGAGTGGCATTGCTGGGTCATATGGTTATTTTAATTTTATCATTTGAATAGCCCCCGATTATGACAAAAACACAGGCCCAACTTAGCTTTGTATACTTAAGTTGCCATTATACACTAGGCTGATGGTAGGTTTCATTTGAGAATTTTAAAGTGTTATTGGACAGGATATCAGAGTGCTTCCAGAGGCAGAAATCCTTTAGGATATTTTTTTCTTGTGTTTCTTTCTGTAACCTTAGGTAGAGTACTGAAATTCTGTGGGCCTTTTCTACTACACTGTAGACCTCTTCAAACACTAACAGTTTAAAGATCTTTGTACTTTTTAATTGATCTCAAGTATATTGTGACAAAACATCTGGAATTGGTTCAGTGGACTAATGGCCTACTATCCAGAGAGTCCATAGTAGTTCTGTCCTCTCTGCCTTCTGAGCTCCTTCATGTTTGTGTAAACTAATGATTTAACGATTGTTCTGAAAGCTGGATGTTGAACAAGGGAGACAGGAGAAGAATTGATGCTTTTGAATTATAGTGCTGGAGACAATTATTAAATATACCACGGACTGCCAAAAGAACCAACAGATTAGTCCTAGAAGTGTTTTTTTGAAGCCAGGATGGTTAGACTGTGTCTTACATACTTTGGACATGTAGTCAGGGGGGACCAATGCCTGGAGAAGGACATCATGTTTGGGAGAGTGTTGGGTCAATGAAAAAAAGGAAAACCCTCCACTGGATGGATTGACACAATGTCTGCAACAATGGGCTTAAAGATAAATACGATTGTGTGCCTAGCACAAAATCCGGAATGTTTTAATCTGCTGTACCTAGGGTTGCTATGAGTCAGACTCTACTAGATGTCACCTAAGTACAACAACAATGATTTAAAGAAACAGTGGGCATGAACAACTTGAGGAATATAGATAGGTCAAAAATGCAGTGCTACATGGCAAATTAATGATAACAATAGGAAAGTACCCCCATCTACCCTAAATATATTGCCCAACAGTGAATAATGTTGTTTCATGTTACTTGTCATTCTAGGATTACTTTGATATTGTGAAGAGCCCCATGGATCTTTCGACCATCAAGAGGAAATTAGACACTGGACAGTATCAGGAGCCCTGGCAATATGTGGATGACATTTGGCTTATGTTCAACAATGCTTGGTTATACAACCGGAAGACTTCGAGGGTATACAAATACTGCTCCAAGCTATCTGAGGTCTTTGAACAAGAAATTGACCCAGTCATGCAAAGTCTTGGATATTGTTGTGGCAGGAAGGTAAGAAGTGACTTTCGGACTTGCTTTTAGTTTCTACAGTACCTAGACTATAGTGATGACTTTCCCTTTCTTCTTTCCCCTTTCCTCCCTTTCCCCCATCTCTCTGTTTTGTGGTGCTGAAAATCAAACCCAGGGCTTCGCATATGCTAGACAAGCACTCTACCACTGAGCTGTCCCAGCCCCAGCAGGACCTCTCTCTTAGTAATACATTGTTTATTCTTACTTGGCCGTACCACAGTAATATCTGTTCATATAGAATATGCTTTCTATAAAAACTTTTTTTTTTTTTTTTTTTTTCCTTCGTTATAGTACTATGAGGTTGAACTTTGGGCCTCACAGATACTGGGCAAGTATTCTAGCACTAAGCTGCACCCCTAGCCTCCTTTAAATTTGTTTTTTTAGTTTGAGACAGGGCTGCCTCTGACTTTGATCCTTCTGCCTCAGCTTCCCAAGTCCCTGCAATTATGGGTGGGTGCCACTATACCCAGCTTTGTAAAGATATTTTCTGTATAGACGTGAATTGTATGGCAAAGCTGTCCACTTAGCATACTAAATCATCAGCCTAAGCTCATCAAAGGTAGTGGCTTCATCATGTCCACTCTAGGTGTAACTTGACCATGTTCCCCTATAGGTATAACTTGCCCAGTATGTGATAGTTTTCCTGTGCATACCCTTTCATTGTTGACCTTCACATATCTTGGGGTGTGTGGAATAGTGGTGGAGAGATATAACTAAACCTATCTCAGTGTGGTGAGATTATGTAATAATAAACTTGGAATGCTTTTTTGAAGCTGAAGTAGCCCCTTTTAATTTACATAAATGAGAAGAACTAAGAAATCCCTGATTCTATTCTATTTCTATTTCTATTCTATTCTATTCTATTACTGATTTGCTGTTGACTGTTCTACTTTGTGCTTCAAGGTCCTTGAGCTCTTCATCAAATGTTTTCTTTTGCAGTTGGAATTCTCTCCACAGACACTGTGTTGCTATGGCAAACAGTTATGCACAATCCCTCGTGATGCCACCTACTATAGTTACCAGAACAGGTAAGCTCGACCACATATGGGCCATGGGTCATGTGTCCTGTGTCTAGGGAATGCATGCGGACAGACCAGCACACATAATATCATGGTTCATGTATAACTTGCTTGAAAACACCTGTACAGCACAAGTTCTATTCTTTCTCCCTTTGGTTGCAGAACCATAAAAAATTTCTAGCAAAAAGTATCCTTGCGTGAGTTATTTTTGTTGTGCTTTTTGTTCTGCAGTGCTGCCAGTCAAACCTAGGGCTACACATATGCTAAGCAAACTCTCTAGCACCCATGCCTAGGTCCTTATTTTTTTATTAGGAAGGGACCCAAAGCTTTGGCAAGTTATACATCTTTGTGAGCTGTTAGCAGAGGCAAGGCTACATCCCAGTCCCCACTTCTGTTTCTGCTTTGCTTTCATAGATCTACACGCCCTACGGCAAAACCAAAGATTTTCACACTTACCAGAAAACTTTTAACTAATTTTACACAGCTTTTTAGAAATATTTTCTTTTTATGTGTGGCCTATCTCTTAAGTTTTTTGTGGAGTGTTTGAAAACAGGATCCCAGAGTATTTGCTTTGTCTCTCTTAAGCTAAGTAAAAGGATAACCTCTGAAATACTTCTGTATCTGACTTCCCTACAAATACTTCAGTAAGACAGAATAGTAAGGTTCTAATGAAGTAGGCATTTCTCTGCCTTATTTTTTTTCCTGCCCAGTCACTGGCAGTAATCACATAAAATTGTGTTTACTAATTTATTTTTGTGTGTGTGCTGGGGATCAAACCCAGAACCTCATGCATATTATTAGGCAAGTGCTTTTCCACTGAGCTACACCCCTAGCCCACATTTACTAGTCTTCTAACCACAATTAATCTCCTGTTTTTAATCATCAGCCTATAATAAAGGTGCATAGGGTGTTTATTTGGGACCTCTGACACAGTAATAGCAAGGCTGGGTGGTTAATACCCTTTAGTTTTTTAATAATACCATGCCCGTGGTGTTGGTGTTTTTTGAACTTGTGTGCTACAGATGTGTTTCTAGCTTTGAAAATTCACCTAAAATTTGTTTTATTTACAAAAAATAAAATAAAATTAAGTGCACTCCTAATGCTTTTATAGGCCTTAGAATACAATTTTTTATTCCTTGAAACCTAGGAAAAGGGGGAATAAAGGTGTTATTCAAAAGCACAAATAACAACTGGTATGAAACTTTTTTCATGTTACATTCTTGACATTTATCCCTTTTTGGATTTTTAACAGCAATCTATGGTGTTTGTCATCTTTGTCCCAAGCCATGTTTAATCATGTACCTACACACACTATCTCCCCTCCCCTGTACAGACCATATTTCGGGGTTGAACCCAGGGCCTCACACATACTTGGAAAAGTGCTCTACTACTGGGTTGCACCCCTAGCCCATTTTTAATTTTTTTTATCTGGAGAGGGGATCTTGATAAATTACACGGGCTGCCTCTGGCCTCGAACTTGCAAACCTCCTGCCTCCACCTCCTGAGATGCTGGATTAGAGGCATGACACACAATACCCAGATCTTTTGCCTTTGAAGTATGCCACTTGATGACTGTCATCAGTGTTGAAGTGCTTTGTACAGATTATTTATTGGAAAACATTTTTATTTTCACTTATGGCTTCCTTAGAGTCAAATTTTGTTTTTTCCAATCCCCAGGTGTTTTCAGATGATGTTTCCTACTACAGTATCCATAGTGGAATTTTATTTATTTATTTATTTATTTATTTATTTATTTAGTAAGTAGAAAGAAGTGATTGCCACATTTAGGTAATGGTCACAGTAGCCGTTCTCTCCTGGCATATTTACCTCCTTTATTCTATTATTCTATTCATATTATTCTACCTCCTTTTGATTATTTACATTAAATGGTGTTAGTGAAAAGGTATGGGTTTCTGTTAGTGAGACTTTTGTTTTTATTTGCTGTAATCATTTGCTACTTGTGGTTCCATTGAGATATTTAATGCTAATCTGTGCTTTGCCTTGGCTTTCTGCTTTTTGTTGTCCTGTCTTGCTTTATGTTTTTTGTTGTCCTGCAATCCCTCATTTCTTCGTTTGTTTTGTGTTTTTTTTTTCTCCCTCATGCTTGTCGTTGTCTGCACTTGGCTTTGATTGCAAAAAACAAAACAAAACAAAAAAAAACAAAAAACAAAAACCCAAACTGTGGTGCCCATAAATCTGCATCATTGAATGTCCTTGTCGCCGTTGATGACCTGCTCTCTGCTCCCGTTCCCCTCCTTGGCCTGCTGTGATTGGTGGCTTCGTTGCTTGGCTTGGGCTGTGTTGTGTGAACGGAACAGTTCACCCCAGTATGGCCTTCTTGCCGACAGGTATCATTTCTGTGAGAAGTGTTTCAATGAAATCCAAGGGGAGAGCGTTTCCCTGGGGGATGATCCTTCCCAGCCTCAAACGTAAGTAACTGCAGTGTTTTGAGGGGTGCTGATTTTTCTAGGTTTGTGTTCATGTAATTATGCTCAGGCTTCTACGAGGTTTTAAGCTGTACTGTCCCAACAGTGTAACCATTAGCTACAAATGGCTACTTAAGTACAAACTATTTAAAAGTAAATAAAATTCAAAATTGTTTCTCAGTTGTACCGTCCCATTTCAAGTGCCCTGTAGCATCTGTGGCCAGTGGCTAACATACTGGTCACTTCAGGGCATGCCAGTGTAGCAGAACATACTAGACAGACAGTGCTGGCCTAGGGAACACATCCGCATTGGACAGTCATCGTAGATAGAAATATTTCTTCTATAAGGAAACAGCTCTTCTAAAAATAAAATGGAGGTCTTACAAGAGCACTTCATTATTGACTGTATGGAGTGTGAAGGTGGTTGAGCTAATACAACCTTCAACTGTTTTCTTGTAGGTCAACAAAATACCCAATTCACTATAATAGTGTGTGGAATTGAACATGTAGAGCTTTAATAGATCTCACTGGGTTTTGCAGTCTCATAAACTCTTCCTATTTGGTAAATGTCAAGAAAATTTTCAAACATATAGCCTAAACTGCCTATTGGTAGTTTTCATCTCTTAAGATTTAGATACTACATTTCAGACGTGGATGGTTTAATTAAGAAGAAATGACTGATTAGTATAATTTTAAAATTCTTGCAGCATCGTATTTACCTCTAATAAGCAGAAACTATTTAGAACATTCCGTGAAAATAGGGAATTGCAATGTCACCAGTAAAAACAGGATTGTGAGACAACCTGTTTAATTTTTCTAATTTAGGTCAGAAAGCTGCATTTTCCTTTTCAATCACTACTGAAATGTAGTATAGTAGGATCTGGGTATTAGTCTAGAAGAATAGAGGGGAGGAACCCTTGAGCCATAAAGAGACATTCTTACTCTTTTGGAGGTCCACACTTGGGCTAGTTTCACTGGTCCAGGAAGGGATGCCAGCCTTACCCTTGCAACCCAAGAGTGACCTGCCAAGTGTTCTAAACTTTAGGACACTGTGGCTCTAGGTTTGGAGAGTGTAGAAATCTGGTTCTACAGGTCTAACATGCTTCCCCCAAGATGGTGAGACTGCTGGCTTCTGTACATAGCAAGGCCCTGAGCAGTGTAATACCCACGTCTTCAGGATGGGAAGCCATGGGAAACCGTTAATTGGTATCGTGCTTTTGGGGTCACATATACATGTATCTACGTTTATGTAAATGCTACAGCAACCCTGTCTGGCACCCACCCAGGGGTCTATTTTTGACCCTGTGATACCAATTTTAAAATAAGTACTATGAAGTACAGAATTCTTGTCCTTTAAAATTAGCCTTTTCAGGTACCTATAAGAACCTAAAATAATGTAGTTAGCCCTTCATTTCCACTTTAGACTGGAAATAAAGGACTTTAGTGGCACACACTGTGCATGGAGATCCTGGAATCAGTCCCCCTCAGGTACTGAGGAACGGCTGTATTTTTTGTTATTGTTGTTCCACTTTGGTTTTTTGTTCATCTTTGTTTTTTGTCTTTCCTAAAACAGTCTTGGGCTGGGATTTAGCTCAGTTGGTAGAGTGCTGCGCTGCAGTCTCTGAAGTCCCGAGTTCAATTCCCAGCACCACAAAAATGGGAGAAGGACCTGGCAATCCACTCCCAAGGCAATCCCGAAACAGTCAGCCATTGAAAACCCTATGAGGGTCGCTATGAGTTGGATACCGACTCGATGGCACCCAACAACAACAACAAAACAGTCTTACTGTGTAGCTCAAGCTGGCCTCATACTCAAAAAATTGTCTTGCCTCAATGAGTGCTGGAATTATAGGCATGCACCAAGCCTGGCTCTCAGTTTTAGGATAATGTTGAAATTTTTTGTTAAAAAGCTTTTTGATGAGAAAGCATTTCTTTTTCTTTCTTTTTTTCCCCCCCAGTACTAGAGGGTTGAGCCCAGAGACTTGTGCTTGCTAGCAAATGCTCTACCACTGAACTACCCTTCCAGGCCATTTTTCTATTTTGAGACAGGTTCTCATTAAGTTAAGCAGGCTGTCCCTTGCCTTGATCCTTCAATCTTCCTGTGTCCACCTCCCAAGTGACCAGGATTACAGGCTTATGCCACTATGCCTGGTTTAAAAAGAATATTCTTAAATGATAGTTTAGTTCTCACCATATCCATAATCTTGTAACTCAGCTTAGAAACATTAACCCACAAAAAGATATGTAGAGTAGTTGTTAGGTATCATCAAGTCAGGTCTGACTCATAGTGACCCTATGTATAACAAAACAAAACCCTACCTGACACCATGCCATGCCTGGTACTGTTGTCAGTGTTTCTCTGCTGAAGGGTTTTCAATGGCTGATTGTTTTGGGAGTGGGCTGCCGCGTCCTTTTCTCACGTAGAGTAGTAGACCAGATTTTAAAAGGATACAAAGAATCATTCTACTTTGTCCTGGGTTCTCCATTTCCTAAAAGGGAAATGTATTTACTATAAAGTATAGAACATTCTTTTACATAAACATGCATCTCATGTGACCCAAGAATGTACTTGCTAAATGGGTATTCTTAAAGGATATAAGTCATCCATTTATAGTGAGTTTTGTTCCCTTTAGTTAGGACAGTGGTCCAATTGCTCATCCTTCTCCATTGGTTTTTCTCATTGTATCCATTTTCTCTCCTTAGTACAATAAATAAAGAACAATTTTCCAAGAGAAAAAATGACACACTGGATCCTGAACTGTAAGTAGTTTCTCATAAATACACTTTGACCTTCTTTCATTCTTTTGTTTGCATGACTAATCAGAAGACTCTATATTCGTATGCTAAATATACATAACATGCATGTAAATAGCTAGTTGCTGTTGTTGTTAGGTGCCGTTGAGCCGGTATACAACTCATAGCGACCCTTACAGGGTTTTCAATGGCTGACTGTTTCGGGATTGCCTTGGGAGTGGATTGCCAGGCCTTTCTCCCATTTTTGTGGTGCTGGGAATTGAACTCGGGACCTCAGAGACTGCAGCGCAGCGCTCTACCAACTGAGCTAAATCCCCGCCTGTAAATAGCTAGCAGAAACTTAGAAAACAGGGACTAAGGCTGTTATCATCAAATGAGTCCTCATTTGTTAGGTGCCATCTACTTGGGCCCAACTCATAGCGACCCTATGTACAAACAGTACGAAACACTCCCCAAAACTGTGCTATGCTTCTCTTATTCATAGGGTAACATTGGCTGATTGTTCAGGGATTGTTTTGGGAGTGGGATGCCAGGTCCTTTTCCCATTTTTGCAGCTGGGGATCAAACCCAGGTCTTCAGAGAGCGCAGAGGAGTGCTCGACCAACTGAGCTAAACAATCGCCCAGTTTTCAGAATTCTGAAGCTTGTTTGTCACCTCTTCCTAAACTGATAGGACACAGTTTTCAAAGATCATCCTTATATAGAATAAAATTACACAATTTGTTGTTCCTAGGTGTCCTCTAGTTGGTCCAACTCATAAGACCCTGTGTACAACAGAATAAAACACTCCCCGACACTGCCATGCTTGGCACTATGTCAGGGCTTCTACGCTATTCATAGCTATTCATAAGGTTTTCAGTGGCTGATTGTTTTGCGATTGTTTTCCAGAGTGGGCTTCCAGGTCTTCTCCCATTTTTGCAGTGCTGGGGATGGAGTCTAGGGCCTTAGAGCATACATAGTGGCACTCTGACAGAGCTGTAGAGCTGGGAAAGCACTAGTTTTCTTAGGTGTCCCTAAACTAGATGAGATGGAATCAGACACATCTGGAAGTTTCAGCATCAGTGATCTTTTTCTTACTGCCTATTGAGTCATATTTAAGCCAGGCATGGTGGTGCATGCCAGTAATTCCTCCCAGTGACTCAGGAAGCAGAAGGGTTGCAAGTTCGAGGCCAGAGGCACCCTGTGTAATTTAGGGACACCCTGTCTCAAAACAAAATGGAAAAAATGGGCTGGAGTTATGGCTTAATAGTAGTGAGCTTGCAAAAACACACGAGGCCCTGGGTTCCTTTCCTCAGTACTACAAAAAAAGTCATTTAAAATTGTCACATTTAGTGACTGAACCTAATTAATTTTGACATTTGCTTTATTTATCACAATAAAGCTTTTAAAAATAAAAACTAATTTTCAATTCTTTGGACATGACTTTGACTATCTTTTGAATTGCTAGAAATCACAGGAAATACTAGAAGTTTTCCTTTGGTTAAAGTTTTGAGATTAATCTTGGAATTGGCTTTGCACTTCCAGGTTTGTTGAATGTACAGAGTGTGGAAGAAAAATGCACCAGATCTGTGTCCTTCATCATGAGATCATCTGGCCAGCTGGGTAAGGATTATTTCAGTATTTTCTCTGAAAATTTTCTTCAGGGATATTAAATTTTGTTCTTATTTGCCATGGCTGACTTTTATGGCTTTGAAATTGCTCTCAATAAGATGTTTTCTTTTTTGTTTGTTTTTTGTTTTATTGAGACAGGATCACTCTGTGTAACCCAGGCTAACCTGGAACTTATACCAGTCCTCCTGCCTCTGCCTCCTGAGTGCTGGGATTACAGGTGTGCACCACCACACCAGGCCAAAATGTTTTCTTTAGGGCCAGAAACGTGGCTCAGTAGTAGGGCCAATTGCCTTGCATGCACAAGGCCCTCGGTTTGAGTCCCAGCAATGGAAAAAACTAAAAAACAACGTTTTCTTTAGATTTGGGAAAGATCAGTATGAACCAGTTTTGAAATGTAAATAACCTAAAATTCCAAAAATAAAGATAGGTCTTTCTCTTATCTTACTTGCATGTATTCTTTTAATTCATATACATATATTTAATTCTGCAGGTATTATTTTAAAATTGCATTATGGTTACATATCAAAAGTAAATGCTACTGATAAGGCAGGTGTTAGACATAATTAGTTTGCCAGACTTTTAATATTAATGATATTACAGTAGAAAAATTAGATGATGTAGACATTGGCAGGGATCACGAAGACACCATTCCTACTTCAGAAAACATGGTATGCAATGGTATACTAAGTAATGACTTTGCTAAGGTGTTTGAACATTTTGGTAGGGGTGGGAACAATAAGTTATATAGCCTAGCCATAGTATACAGACTCATAGTATGTCCAGCAAGAGAAGCCACCTCTCACTCTCCAAGAATGGGGCTGATTTCTGTTCCTAAAGATAGAGTTGGGGGGGGAGGTATCTAGGATACCAAGTATATCTCAATAGAGTGGGATCATCACACTACCTTCTGCTCTGTTACTGAAGTAATTGTTGGTGCTGGTTTAGAGAGGTCACAGGAAAGGAAGGCCAGTTAAAAAATTTCCAAAAAAAAAAAAAAAAAGCACTAAGGAAAATTGTAAAGCTGAGCATAGTGGCACACGCCTGTGATCCCAGCATTCAGGAGGCTAAAGCAGGAGAATCCCAAGTTCAAGGTGATCCTAGACTAGATAGTGAGACCCTCTCTCAGAGGGGGGTAGGAAGGAAAAGAAGTGCAGTAGCTGATTTTCAGTGGCTACTTTTTTGGTTTTGACTGGAGTTGAACTCAGTTGGTACAGAGCTGCTCTGCCCTGAGGCCCTCAGTTCAATCCCCAGCACTGCAAAAATGAGAGAAGAGCATGTTGATCAACTCCCCAAGTAATCCCCAAAACAGCCATTGAAAACCTTATGAGGGGCTCTATGAGTTGGACCAAACTCGATGGCACCTAACAGAACAACTTTTTTATTTTCAGTGTGATTTGGCTTTTAATGTGCTTTCCCAAATCACCGACTTGGTAAGAATGATTAAGAGATTTCTTGTGATTCTTGCCATTTAGAATTTAGGAGACAATCATTATTATGATATTAATCATAATTACTCTGTTAATCATAATTGCTATATACTATATTATGCTTGCTGGGTGTTTGTTTGTTTTGGTGATACTAGGAATTGAACCCAGGGCTTCAGACACACTTGGCAAGTGCACTACCACTGGACTTCGTC